>OY720037.1:6171288-6308173 GCA_963082485.1 Eudonia mercurella
GGGTGGATTCGCGTTTTGGATTTTTTCTGATTTATTTTGAAGCCTTTTTGTAAATTAATCTGAAATGCGTGCAAAGTTCCAAAAATTGAAAGAAGTACTATTAAGTAAGATCTGCTTAACAAAGGCACTCTTTTTTAATCAAGAATTTAGATAATATTTGATCTCAAAAAATAATAAGAGAAATGGTAATGACGTTAGGCTAATGGCAATGATTTTTTGAGGATGGTAATGATTAGGAATGCTTGGTAATGACGAGCTTTTACGGCAAAAATAATATCTGATACCTATTTTAGAAGACATACCTATGTATTTTTTTCATATATAAGTAGTTGCTAACTTGTAAATAAAACACTTACTTATAAATTTGTAAAGTTTAATAACACAAAAATTAAAATTCAACAAATCTCGTAACAAACACAATCTCGGTCTTTATCTTAACTATGCTATCATGGCTCAATCCAACTCGCCGAAATTAATCTACTCTTATGGCACGTATTAAGTTGTAAAGTAGGTAACTAAATTTTAACTTAACTTTAAGTGATTAATTGCATGTAAACACAGAATTTAGTAGCAAGTTGCAAGTTAACAACTAGCTAACAACTAAACAAGATATTTAGAATTTTGTCTATTTTTCGGTTAAGTTGGTGGGCGGGGCTTGTCACTTGACACGTTTGGACTGGCACAATATTAGTTAAATGCAGAAGTATAGTGAGCGACGCGCTCGGGTTAAATTTTATTGTTCGTATTAAATTATTGATTATTGTATTAAACATATTTACTAGATTTAGAAACTCTACAAAAATGAGATAGACTGCGAAAACTATTGCCAGTATTGAGAAAATATATTGTAATATGTAATTTTAATTTTGCATCTAATGCACATCGCATTACAGTATCTTTTTTCTGTATTTCGTTTTCCACTTTAGATAACAAGTAAATAAAAGAGTCTTCTGCCATGCGTGACGCATTAAAATATACTTGTTATTAAATCTTCATTCGCTAGCTCCTCGAACAAAGTGGCACTTGATCCTTGGCCATGCTGATCTCTTCTATTTATTCAATTTCTCACCCAGTTTTTTGGGTATGGTTATTTCCCTAATTATTTCATCTTTGACTTCATAACAAATTTAGCACAGAATTTACGACTTCATTACGTGGTTGATCGTCCATCTTGAGTGAACTAAGCAAACTAATTACTTAAATACGTATGGACATATACTTAAATATAAGCCACATAAAATTAAGTTTAAATTTTGTTACCTATTTAACAACTTAAAACGTGTAAATCAGCCATTACTCTGTAAGCCCTATTCAATGTCGACAACTACGTCATCAACATCCGATCTAAATATTTTTACAAATATTGAAAGATCAGTTAAGAATTAGGCAAGCTATATTTATGATTACATATACATATAATTTTACGCAAATAGTGTGGTAGTGCACCTGACCCGGCATGTCATGGGGTGCGAATTCCCTTCGTGGAAATTTTTTCAGCACTGTCTTTTTTCACATATCTAATAGTTTCAATAGTAAGTAGGTGGAGTTCGATGGCGCAGTGGTTAACGCGCCCGGTCTGCGAGTGCTGAGGTTAAGCAACATTCGCAAAGGCCGGTCATCGGATGGGTGACCAAAAATTATTATCTCGAGCTCCTCCGTGCTTCGTAAGGCACGTTAAGCCGTTGGTCCCGGCTGCATTAGCAGTCGTTAACAACCACCAATCCGCACTGGGCCCGCGTGGTGGTTTATGGCCCGTTCTCCCTATCCATCCATAGGGAAGGCTCGTGCCCCAGCAGTGGGGACGTAAATGAGCTGATGATGAATAGTTTTAATATGTAGTACTATGTAATATTGAAGTTTCATTTTTGAAAACGGCAACTACCTGAAATAAAATATTATTTTGTATGATGTATTTTTAAAGTTAAAATATGTTTAGAGTATGTATGCATAAACCCACGACCATTATTCCCCAAAAGGTGGTTAGAGATCATCATATCCTATCCAAGCCATGGTTTGGATCAATGTCCACTTTTAGCAAATAGAGCGACCTTGTAGTTAATTATGCAAAGGAAGTGTCAGGATGCTGGCCAATCGCCTTTTTTGATGCACTGGCGCATAATCTCGATTCACCACTTACGAATGCTGACAAGAAAAGCTGGCTATTATAATACTATTATCCAGACAAGCACGGATAATTTAATATTTTTAGCAAATTAAAATAAAGATAACGCACAAAAAAACCCATTCAACTTCCAGCTGGTATTTCGGTTATTTTAAAGCATGAAAGCAAACGTTTTAAGTAAAATAGAACAAATTGCTACTAATAAGAAATTTTGAAACTTTGAATTCATCATTCCCATTAACATAACGTCATTACCATCAACACAAATCAAACGGTAATGATGATGATGGTAATGACAAACGTAGTGTTTTTTTTGAACAAATCGTGAATTCTTAGCGCTACTATTTTGTGACCGCCTTTTTGAGAATTTGTCCTGGGAGTCACAATAAGTTCTAATGCTAACAATTATACTTAATTTATAATTACCTAGAAAACGTATTTACCGGTAATGATGGAAATACGTGACAACCATTTCCTAGACATATGATTTGTAACAAAAAAAGTATTTAAAGAGCACTCACCGTGACGTGCGCTGTGGTACATTTCGTGCAAGCGACTGAGGAGAGTGGTGTGCACGGGGACAGTAAGATACATCACGTAGATCTTTCAAGAAAGTAAATTTGACGTTAGCGCGATGGTAATGACGAATTTCTGTTACAAACTTTTGAAATTTCGTTTTGACTATTATGCTGTTCTGAATTATAAACGCTATTTATTATGTTGTTTACGGTAAAATACAGATTACTAAACGTTTGAAAAAATCGGGTTTGGCGATCATAATTATTGAAATATATATTTTGAAAGTTTTGTGCACATATATTTTCTTTAGATGGTAATGATGTTTTACTCAGTTTTAATTAAATTAGAAATTGAGTTTTTAGAACACAAGGTTCGTAACTGTGTCACCTTACGTTAAATTATGTTTAAAACCTCGCTTAAACAAAAAAAGTAACTGAAAAATGAGATAGAATTTCTAATCAACTAGAAATAGTTTTTTTCCATGTTTCGCGAAATGACCCTACTGTGCTGCTTTTTAGCTCGACTTGAAGGGGGCACTGCCGTGCCTCCAGATTATTCGTTAGACAAATCTGTAGGGGTTTCTTTAGCGACTTTATTTAAATATTTGATATTATTTTATTATGCTGTGTTTAAGTAAATAAAACAAAACAGCGGAATGTCACTTTTCAAAACCTCTCTCAAAAAATGTCCGCGCGAGCCTTAGTGATAACTAAAAATATACTGATATCTATTTTGGCTGTGTGGATTATATACCTTTCCAAATGTCAAATGAAAATAAGGTAGAAATTAAAAGTAAAATTGGTGCAATTTGTTCGTTCAACTTGTAAACAATATTGATTTTACTCTTGCTTTAATTATATCGCTTAGTAATTATGCAGAAATATGAGAAACTTGAGAAAATTGGTGAAGGTACTTATGGAACTGTTTTCAAAGCAAAAAATAAAGAGACTCACGAGATAGTGGCCCTAAAACGTGTTAGGTTAGATGATGACGATGAAGGTGTCCCATCTTCTGCTTTACGCGAAATTTGTCTGCTTAAGGAGCTTAAGCATAAGAATATCGTTCGGCTCTACGATGTACTGCATAGTGAAAAGAAGTTAACATTGGTGTTTGAACATTGCGACCAGGATCTGAAGAAATACTTTGACAGTCTCAATGGGGAGATAGATTTGGATGTAGTGAAATCTTTCATGTATCAGCTTCTACGGGGACTCGCCTTCTGCCATAGTCACAACGTTCTACACCGTGATTTGAAGCCCCAGAACTTACTTATTAATAAAAATGGTGAACTGAAGTTAGCAGATTTTGGCTTAGCAAGAGCTTTCGGTATTCCTGTGAAATGCTACTCAGCAGAAGTGGTGACGCTTTGGTACCGACCCCCAGACGTGCTGTTTGGAGCCAAACTGTACACAACCAGCATTGACATGTGGTCAGCAGGGTGCATTTTTGCTGAACTTGCAAATTCTGGTAGACCCTTATTTCCTGGCTCTGATGTTGATGATCAGTTAAAAAGAATTTTTAAACTACTTGGTAAACATTTTAATTAATACAGTAAAGTAGAACATTGATAAAATTGATACAGATAACAAATATCAAGTATCTTGTGTTTGATTTTAAAAAGAAAATACTTTTAGAATTAAAATAGTTTTTGTACTGAAATATATTTTTTTACATTGTACATTATTAAAAAACAAGACATGTTGTGTTTATTATTAATGTTTTTATAAATACTTAATACAGGAATTTTATTTCTAAAATATGTTTGTAAATCTGTTGATATAATTGCAGGCACACCAAATGAGGATACTTGGCCTGGAGTGACTCAACTGCCTGACTACAAACCACTGCCAGTGTATCAGCCTAGCTTAGGTCTTGCCCAAGTGGTGCCTCGCCTGCCTGCACGAGGACGGGACCTTCTGGCCCGCCTGCTTACATGCAACCCTGCATTAAGGATGCCTGCCGATGATGCAATGGCACACGCTTACTTTCATGACCTCAATCCATCGGTGAAGAACGATCGGTGTTAACAGTTAATCCATCCGTACAAATGTACCTCTGAACTATTAGTTTGTGATAAGAACACTGCAGAGATACAGGAGTGTTGTGATGAAGAGACATTGACCTAAATTAGGGCTATTTGTAATGACTAGTTTTTGTAAGTACTTATCATGTATAAATATAATTGAGATTGAAAGATTATTTTTTATTTCAATACATTGTGATAATTTATTAGCATATAAAAATGATCTCAGTACTTAGTAATTAACAAAATTAACAGTGTTCTATTGACTTTTTAAAATTAATATATTGCCAATGTAAGTATACAAATTCAATGTTGACTTATAATTTTAAGAGTTAGAACTATGATATTATTATAACTTAATAAATAACATAAGTAAACAATTTTTATAGCTATTACAATAAATAACTAAATTTGCCTATAACAATGTTTAAATATTCTCTGCTGCTTCTCTTAGCTGTGCACTGATATCGCTTACAAGTTCATTTATTTTTTCTGTTGTTTCTTTGATGCTGGAAGACATGGATGTTGAGTATGAGGAGGATGATTGATGGACTTCTAATGTTTCACTTGAGAAACCTATTACGCTGGACTGTTCAGATTTGGATGTTGATGCTCCTACATTTTCCATCATTCCAAGCATTGCAATGTTTGATATCTCCCTAGATTTGTCTCTTCTCTTCTCATCAGTTACATCAAAAATGTGATCTGCTATTTCAGAATTGTTGTTAGTGGGCTTACTACTTACTTCTTTTTGTACTTGAACTGATATCCTTTCTATTTCGGAAGCTGTAGCAACAGCTCCAAGCAGTTCTGGTTTCAACAAACAACAGTGGTCTTCTTTTAATGAGATTGCAGTTTTACTTTCAATTTCAGCTCTTTTATTTTGCTCAATGTCAACCTTTTTGCTTTGTCCAATGTCAACCTTTGTACTTTGTTCAACATCAAACTTTTTACTTTGTTCAAAGTCCAGATTTTTACTTTGTTTAAAGTCCACATTTTTACTTTGTTCAAAGTCAACATTTTTACTTTGTTCAAAGTCCACATTTTTACTTTGTTTAATGTCAACCATTCTACTTTGTTCAATGTCCACATTCTTACTTTGTTTAATGTCTGATTTTGTACTTTGTTCAGTATCATCTTTTTTCCTTTGTGCATGGTCAACCTTTTTATCTTGTTCAATGTCAACCTTTTTGCTTTGTGTAATGTCAACCTTTTTACTTTGTTCAACATCAACCTTTTTACTTTGTTCAACATCAACCATTTTACTGTGCGCATTTTTTCCTTGTTCATTGTTAACCTTTCTGCTGTGTGCAATATCAACGATTTTACTTTGTTCGACATCAACCATTTTGCTTTGTTTAGTGTCAGACTTTTTACCTTGTTCAATGTCAACCTTTTTACTTGGTTCAACATCAACGGCATCACTTTGTTTAATGTCAGTATTTTTACCTTGTTCCATGTCAACCTTTTCGCTATGAGCAATATCAACCTTTTTTTTTTGTTCAACATCAACCTTTTTAATTTGTTCAATGTCAGCCTTTTTATTTTGTTTGATATCAAGCTTTTCACTTTGTTCAATATTCGCCATTTTAATTTCAACGATTTTCCTTTCTTCAATATCAATATTTTTGACATCTTTAAAATCAGCATTTTCAGTTTCTTTTACATCTTGCAGTGCCTCAAATTTTGATCTTATTATTTGTCTTGGATATTTACCATATATTTTTATTGGGACTATAATCTCTTTAACTTTTTGCTCTTTATTTTTATTTGCTCTTACAACCAGAACTCCATCAGAAGAAAGGGATGATACAACACTATCTAGATTACAGTCATTTGGTAAAAGATATCTCCTTTTAAATTGCCTTGATACCAACCCATGTAGTTCTTTCCTCTCTTCGTGATTGCCTTTTATTATAACTTCATTATCAGACACTTTAACATTGATTTCACTTAGCTGGAAATTATGCACATTTAAAAAGATTGTAAAAGTGTCTTTCTCGTCTCGTATTGTTGATTCAAAAACATTTATAGTACTTTGCATGTTCAACCTCCATGGTCTGTAGTAGTTCGAATTATGTAAATTGTAAAATGGAAATATTACGTCTTGCGGGCTGATACACATGCCGAAGCTTTGATCGATGAGATTTGGTAAATTATAACGTGACGGATCCATTATCTTGAGGCAAAACTTGCAAGTAGGTGCTGGTTGGTAGGGAACGACAGAGTGGGGTAAGTAGCAGGGTGCCAAAAGCTTTTATAGATCGGTGCTTCCTATGTTTGTAGGGTCGCCAATTAATGGTACTTTATGATGCAGACTATTTTATTCTATTGAATGTGCAATGGCACAGCAAGTCTTTCTTTGTACACCGTAGTAGTACACTGGTAGCCTTGCGAGAAGTTTGATAAGTCTTGGTGAACCTTTTAATTATTAATTTATTTAAAAAAAGTAGGTACTATCTTGGAAGGCACAACATGGGTTATTAGTAGATGGACATAAATCTTATTAAAAAGGTATTGTACACAAGCCTACACATCAAAACTACCACAAACTGTCGAATTTCTCAAAAGTCGAGCTTTATGTCTATTGCATTTGGTTGAACAATCATCATCATTGAATAAATTGGTCAGTTTTGTATAGTCAGGCGTATAGACATTGTTTCACATATTGTTAACACAATTTTTTGGTAAGAGATTGTTGTTGGCTGCGTTTGGCATTAAGTTACCAGATTTTAGGACAATATTGCAATCTTCAATCGGACTTCAGAGGATTTCTAAAGGGAATGGCACGTAAGCGTGTCCTCAGGTCCTACTCGTAGATTCTCAAAGGCATTCAAATCGGCTCATCATCATCATCATCATTATCAGCCCATTTCCGCCCACTGCAGGGCATAGACCTAGCTCTTTGGTCGTCTCGACCTCCTTGGTCGAGACGACCTCCTTGGTCGAGTGGCTTGCACACCGGTTTTCATGGTGTCGCCATCTCTGAGGTCCCGGGTTCGATCCCCGGTCGGGTCAATTTAGAAATACCTGTTTTTCTAATTTGTTTCGGGTCTGGGTGTTTCCTATGTATAATAAGTATGTATTTAAGTATATTAAGTATGTTTATCCGTTCTCTAGTTAACCATTTTATCGAGTTTCTTAAGGAAGCTCTTGTTGGGGCTAGATAATTGGTGTGAGTGTGAGAAACATTCTTCTTTCTTTTCGCGAGTCCACTCTTCACGGTTACAAATCGGCTACGAAAGCAAAATCCAGAGGCCCTGGTTGATAGTGTCGTGCGTGGGGGAGGGCAAAGCGCCCAGCCACATTTCTGTAGGTACATGGTATTGTGAGCGCGTGTGAACCTGGGTGGTTATTTCGATATGGTTCAACCCTAATCTCCCTCATCAATTGCGATCGGCGTTTGAACTTTCTAGCAGCATTTATTAATAGCCTGACATTAACGTGTATCCAAACAACATGCATGATTAGATTTATTTAGGCTAGGTTGCATTAGTGTTGCAGGAAACTGTCACAATCAAGGGTTATTGTTTAGTGGAGTGGGTTTATCTTTACGTTTGAATAAACCGGACCGGGTCCCGCAAAGGGTCCGATACCAAGCAGTATAAAAACGAAATACCGACTTTTGTATAGGGCTAAAGAAATATGTTTTCACACTCAGTAACTTCCTGTGTCCACAGAATGGCTTAGGGGTACCTTAAACCCTAGGTCATCGATGAAAACGGACACCAAACAGGTACAAATTCAAGACTTATGTATGTCACAGATTAAGTAATAGTTACATACTCTAGTAACACTCCCGGGAATCGAACACTTACGCGGAGTGGGTGGGTAGGGACACTACTCCACTGGATCAACTTTCATAGCCTTAAAGCCATACCTATTGGGCACTATTGCCTTAGAGCATTTAACTCTTGAGCTAACACTGTAAAATGCTGTCTTACAGATCTAACACCGGGGCCAGGGGCAACCCCAGGTAATGCGAGACACTCTTATCGTTCCCTCGCACGGGGATCAATCGGGACCACAAAAGGCTCCCGAAACACTCAAACACTCCCGAATATTATTTCACTATGGTTTAGGTTCAAAAATATACTTACTCAAGATTTTTATTATTTTTTATATATATTTATACACGAAGGCCAAGTTAAGCACTTGGCCTTTGTGTCACCTGATGTTAAGTAATGATAAGGCCGAAGGTGGAAGCGCACTACACCCGGAGTCCTCAACTACTGAGGCACTGGCTA
Source organism: Eudonia mercurella (assembly GCA_963082485.1). NCBI lineage: Eukaryota > Metazoa > Arthropoda > Insecta > Lepidoptera > Crambidae > Eudonia > Eudonia mercurella. Next base: position 6,180,200 of record OY720037.1, read on the forward strand.
TCTTATCTCTAGCTGCTGGAACACAACAATGCTACAATACAAACATTAATTTTATGGTGACGTTTAGTAATCGCATTGAACAACTAATTGGTAAGAAGGCATAGAAGTATATAAAGATGTAATTATGTTCATGTGTAAAGTCTAACTGGTAATGGTGCCAGTGTTCATCAGGAACCAGTGAACGACACTTTCTAGTTTTAATTACTAGAAATAGGGGTCAGCAACTGATTTGTAACTAGTAACAATTGAATATAGACCTCCACCTTCCTAACTCTTATGTAGTAAAATTTCAATAAATTTGTTATTTTTCGGCAACGAAAGCTCAAAAGCTGGTGTTGTACACTGAGCTTAGTGTGGAACATTGGTGCCATTTTGATGTCGGGAGACGAAATAACACAACGGAAGTCAATTCTTAACTGATCGATTTAATGAGAGAAAATAGGGTTTTTCCATAAAAGTAAGTAAGTAAAGTTGATTGTTCATAAAAGTATTAATTTATGGTTTACAAAAGTATCCAATTACATGTATTAGATTACACGCTACATGTTTACTTTAAATAGAATATGAATTTATAATAAAACAATATTATCTTTGTAAGTCAGAGGTTGGTATGACGTTGTACACTCTACTACACCCCATATTTTATTTTACATTTCAGACATAAAATTCATAAGTCTGGCTAAATTAATGTAGTGCCAATTGGATATATGTAAATATAAATAAACTACTTGTGTGAGTAATGTAATAAAATTCTATATAATACTCAAGACAAATTTTATTTTATTCTAATTACATCAGTTCATATAATACATTTTATTTACACTATCTAAACACTATAACATCTCCATTTGCGCTCTCTTCCGCTTTCTGTGATTGGCAACCATGTTTGCTGTAGTAAGAGGGCTATCACCCTTTTGCAGCCAAGTCAGAAAGGCGTTTTCAGTGACGGCAGCTGCTGCAGCATGTGTTCGTTCACTTGCTGACAGTGGTTGCATACTACCTATAGAGTCAGTTGACACACTCGCTGAGAGCAGCATTCTGAATCTCTGTTTGAATGTCTGTAACAGATTAATATACTTTAATCCTAAACAAACTTCAAAGCTCTAACTGCCGCACTCATAGATGTCAATTATCATTAATGATTACTTAGCACCTACAATTGTTCAGTCCAAAATGTGTTTATAATGTCACTGTTAGAAACTATTTTACAATATACAATTTCAGGTGCTAAATAATCAATAATGATAATAAACGTATGAGTATGGCTGTAACTCTATAAAATTAATGGCAGTCTGATTACTAGAAATACAGATATGTTAACAGCTAGTAGAATATTTCCTGAGGAATGCAATAAAGTATTGTGACTAATTGAATTTTGCACAATGCCATAGATAATAGCTAGACGGTTACACAAATAGATTATTCTTGATAAGACTTTCAATGGTAAAAACAATATTTTTAGTTACTCACATTTACAAGGGTTGTTGCGACATCACCTTTGATATCATGCTTAGCAACATAACATCCTAATTCGTAGAAGTATTGACTCAATTTGTGCATATCAACAGTACAAGCATCTGCATTAAGTATTTCTCTATAGGCATCTTTATAAATTCTTGGTAAATCTATACTAACTAACGGAGGTCGTCTTGAATGTAGGGATTCGGCCAACCAAAAAGGAATTTCTATATTTGTACCAGCTTTCAGGTCATTATCAGCCGCAGACGGATCCAAAAACCCTAAAATCAATATTTTAATTATTTGCCTTTTAGACCACCAGCATTAGTTTATTTTTACCTCATTTAAACTTATACCTACCCATTTTTGGTAACTCGTGTAAAAACTTGCAAGGAACCCTTTCATTGGAAACTAATATGTCTGAAATAGACAAATAATGCGGATTGTTTGTCATAGCGAGTGGATACCTACTGTTTCAGATACAATTAATAAAAATATTAGTTATTAGGACTAAAACTTAGCGCTCTGCAGCAGTGTTGCCGCTGGTCATTTGTAGGGTTACCGTACGCAAGAGATGAAATTACCGTATTGAAACAAAAATTGCCGTACATTTTTTTATTTACATGAAAAAGGATTTTTTTTTCATCAGACAAGAAACACAAGTCAAAAAAATAAAAACCTTCTGTTTATGAAAAAGATGCCACTGTACCAATAGATTTCCTCTCCTCCCATCAAATCCACAACATCACATAATAAGATATCTTCAGTGGCATTCTTTTCATAATCAGACGGTTTTTTTTTTTTTCGCTATCATTTCGGGAGTTGGCTTGAACTTCGTACAATTTGAATGATTTCTGGAAATGCACTGTTTGGCTAATAATATTGCATTTATAGTAGATGTTAAGAGGCGGTTTCTTTGTTTTGTTTTAATGAAGTTGCCAGCACTGAAGATTCTTTCTGAATCGGCATTTGCATGTGGCAAGGAAAGAACTTCAAAAACAAACTTCGCCAAATTCTGAAATTGCGGTTCCGATAAATGTAATATCTTGCTCCAAAACTTAGCGTTCATTTTTACGCAAACGCTGATTACGTTTCTTTTTTCACCTACAATTTTACTGTATTTCGTAAATATAGTAGCTAGTGGTATACCTACCCAATACCTACTTCCTTATGCTATGATTGCCTGATTGCCGTATTTTAGCGTACGGCAATGACCACTCTGCCGTATACCGTACAATTCGTCTTTAAAGAGCCTGAGTGCCGTACGAAACGGCAATTGCCGTACAAACGGCAACACTGCTCTGCAGGTATAATATAATACCTACTGTAATTTTCTCTATGCCGGCCGCTCATTTTTTAGTATGACTTTTTTCTTCTTTTCATATTAATTAACTTAAGTTATCTCGCCCATACAGCTTAATATTCAGTATATATTTTATTGAACTAACTAAATAACACATGATTAATATTCAACTATTCAATTCAATAAAATGATTTAATAGCACAAACAAACAAACATATATTTTAGAAAAGAACGGTAAACTGTCCTTTGACAGTTTGACATGTCTCTTTTATTTTTCTACATACATACATACATACATACATCACGCCTTTTTCCCGGAGGGGTAGGCAGAGACCACCTCTTTCCACTTGCTGCGATCCTTACAGACTTCTTTCGCTTCATCCACATTCATTAGTCTCTTCATACACGCTCGTCGGTTTAGGGTACTCTTGACCTGACCTTTTTTAAGAAGTTCCCCGATTTGATCCAGGTACTTGCGTCGAGGCCTTCCCCTACCAACATTTCCATCCATACTCGCCCTATATATACTTTTAGTCAGCCTGCTTTCCTTCATCCTCTCAACATGTCCGAACCATTTAAGCATTCCTTTTTCAACCCTAGTTACTATATCTTCTTTTACACCACAACGTTCCCTAATCACACTATTCTTTATCCTGTCACTTAGCTTGACTCCAATCATACTTCTTAACGCTCTCATTTCTACTGCATTTACTTTGCTTTCATGTTTCCTCTGCCATACCCAACTTTCACTGCCATACATCAGTTCTTATTGGGCAGTATATTGTTTTATATAATATCATTGGGCAGTATAGTCTGTTAAGAGAGATTAGGCCCTATTAATAACAGGAAGAACACAAGTTTTAAATATATAAATGAATTATATTGTAAACTAGCTGACCCGGCAAACGTTGTTTTGCAAATAATTTCTAGGGAATTTGCAGGGTAAAAAAAAAATTGCTAACTTATTGTAAATGTGTGAGGATGTGGTATATGAGTAAAAGAGGCATGGAGCGCTGTGATGTGAACGATAACGGACTATAAAAATAACAAAACACTAAACATTTATTTTTTTAATTTTTTATAATTTAATTATTATAATTTGAGGAGCTCGGTGGCGCAGTGGTTAACGCGCCCGGTCTGCGAGTGCTGAGGTTAAGCAGGTGGTGTATCATCTCGTGCTCCTCCGTGCTTAGAAAGGCACGTAAAGCCGTTGGTCCCGCTTGCATTAGCAGTCGTTAGCTACCACCAATCCGCACTGGGCCCGCGTGGTGATTTAAAAGCCCATTCTTCCTATCCATCCATAGGGAAGGCTCGTGCCCAGTGGCGTAACTATAGGGTAGCAGGGCTGGCAAAATGCCACGGGCCCTGGGCCATAGGGGGCCCCCAGCCCGAGAAGCCGCGAGCTCAGAAGTAACCTAACATTTTTAACAAAATTTAGTGAATATTATAAATTTTATACAAGAACTTAAAATCATCTAAAGTGACATGCATAATGACTGACTGATTCATCATCGCCGAGCCGAAACCGCTGAAGCGAATAAGATGAAATTTGGACTGTAGATTAATTGAGTGACGTAATCAGCCACTAAGAAAGGATTTTACGGAAATCATCCCTTAAAGGGGTCAAATAATTGGGGAGAAAGTATGTATGAAATTCCGTCCGTTTTAAAGTAAAATACATGAAAATTGATATTTGGCTTTTTGAAAAGAAATAAAGAACGACGTGTCTCAGGAATTTCGGGAAAACTTCAAGTCCTATGGAAAAAAATTTAATGGTAAAGTTGTAGGTAATTAAAAGATCTACAACATTTGTATAAATATACACTTTTTTCCACATAATCTCAAAATTTATGTGAAAAATTCAAATAACCAAGTTTTTGGTTTTTTTTTACGAAATTTGGTGAAAACTTATCTTTTTATGTCCCAAACACACTGTAATTTTTTTTATTTAAAATATTTATTTTTTTTAACCTTTTTTCACTTAATATCGAAAAAGCACCCTAATTTTCAATCGAAAATTCTTGCGTCAAAAGATCTGCTTTTTGAATAAGTCGGTGGACTTTTTGTTCGTTGAAATCTCTACTTTTTGATGGTGTAAAAAATATATACATTACTATAGTAAATGTTTTTGGAAGTTATGTATAGGTACTAATATTATAAAGCTGAAGAGTTTGTTTGTTTGGTTGAAATTATTTTTGTGTTAAATTTTTTTTTTTTTTAAGCGAACTGTCTAATCATTAGGCCACCAACCAGCTTTTTGGTGAGCGGGATGTGGCCTAAGGTGATACATGCTTAGACAGGAAATACCTATTCACTCTTGCTTTGAAGAGACCTAGGTCGTAGTGAACAGGGAACACGTGACCAGGTAGCGTATTCCACTCTTTGGTGGTTCGCAAAAGAAAAGAGTTAGCAAACCGCTTGGTACGGACAGGTGGTATGTCTACAACGTACGGATGGTAGGCTAACCTGCGTCTAGTACCCCGATGGTGGAAGGGGGCTGGGGGAACGAGATCGTGTAGTTCACTCGCACAGTCTCCAAAATGTATTCTATAAAACACCGAAAGACTAGCAACTCTGCGACGGTGACTGAGGCTCTGAAGTTCAGCTGTAGCCAATGTTGAGTCACCTATGAGTCTCCTGGCCCGGTTTTCAATCGCGTCCAAAGTTGCCAGCTGATACTTAGCAGAACCATCCCAAAGGTGACTGCAGTACTCCATGCATGGACGAATCTGTGCTTTGTATAACATAAGCAGTTGGTCCTGTGAGAAGTAACGTCTAGCCCTTGAGAGGACGCCTAGTTTTTTAGCAGCATTTTTTGCTATGGACTCGATGTACTCGCCAAAATTCAGAGTGGACGACCACTTCAGGCCAAGAAGTTGAAGGTGTTCGGTCAATGGCAGAGATACATTTCGGAAAGTTGGAGTCAGCTGGAAAGGACTCCGTTTAGCGGTGAATAAACACGCCTGCGTTTTGGTAGCGTTAAAACTGACAAGATTGGCTTAAAACTGACAAGATTGATTAAATAGTCCATTTATTGAGGAAGGCTTTAGGCTATATTACATCATATGTCTAATAAATAAGAGTGAAGCAGCAATGAAAAATCTTGCAATATTTAATAAGACATCTACAATATTTTGAGAAGGTTGTAGAATCTTCTTTGAGTTATATGCGTAGATGCTTATTTATTACTATTGATAACTTATATACCTGAGTGACCTACGGAAAATTTTATTCCATCAAAAGGTATTTCATTGAGAAGTGGGGAAGGGGCTATTGTAGAATATTGATAAATCCATAAATGACAAAAATATTCCTCTAAATAAGTGTCGAGGACAAGGATATGATGGTGCCAACACAATGAAAGTCACTTAAGGTGAAGTTCAAAAACTCATAAAAGATATCGAGCCAAATGCAGTATATGTTCACTGTGCTGCTCATAACTTAAATCTAGTACTCATTGATGCAGTTAGAGAGGTTACTGATATAGAAATTTTTTTAAACAGTTCAACAAATTTATAATTTTTTGGGTATATCAAAAGATGGAATATCTTATATATTTTTTTACTGAGGGGCCCATCTAATGGATTTGCCACGGGCCTCAGATGGTATTTTTACGCCACTGCTCGTGCCCCAGCAGTAGGGACATAAAATGAGCTGATGATGGTTATAATTTATTCCTATATATATAATATATATCATTAATTACGACAATAACACTAACAAACAATATCAATCCATTAATGCTACAGTGTGTACAATTTTTTTTGTTAGCCCATCTTTAGCCAACACAAACAAACTGGATGGTTTACTCACTCGAGAGCATGCCACGTATAGTGTGAAAAACATGGTGTGCTCAAATCTAAGCCACAAAAAGACATCGTTAGGCCTTGGGACTTATTGATAGTCATTCCTACTCCGTGCTGCTTACTGGGTGGAGAAGTGACACCGGTAGACGCCTGGCGGAGACAAATGATCTATAGGGGCTGGTGATAGAAGGGTGAACATTTAGGGATGTATGTATTTTTTGATACCACATATTTTAAGCCAAAAATAATTTTAAAAAAATACTAAGAATTTAAAAAAAATTGGGGTGGACCATCCTTATCACTTAGGGGTATGAAAAGTAGATTACAACCGATTGTTCCTCTCCCTCCGAGTATACATATAAAGTTTCATAAAAATCGATTGAGCCGTTTCGGAGGAGTACTGTCGTAAGTCGTAAGCAATTAAAAAAACTATAACAATTTTGACGTTTTCGTGACTGTTGTGATGGTGTCACGGCCTGTAGTCTACGAATAAAATATTTCAACGGAGTGTCTATGGTTCCCATATGCGATGTGACAGTTTTCTCTCTCCCCCGCCTTTCTTACTACAACTTTTGTTGCTTAGCATCGCCTAACTGTCAAATAATATTAAATCATATTAAAAAACGTAGTGTCAAATTCTCTTTGATATTAAATTCGAATTCAACTAACTTCAGTAACTTATCCTCTCAATTTTTTAAAGCTATGCAAAATGTACAGCAACTACATTGTTATAAGTTGTGCGTAAGGCGAAAGGCTTTGATTTGTATATAGTCAAAGGGCGAAAGGATTTCAACTTCTGTAGGTTTATTTCCTAAAAGTGAAAATATTTCGAAAAACAGTTGAAGTGCAATGAAGTGCAACAACTGTATGACCAGCCTACGGAAAATAAGTTTTGATGCTACATAATTTCCTAAATGGTAAGTTCTTAAATAGCATAATAGTTACCTTAACATTTCATACCATACCACAATTTATATTTATTATTGTTTCGAAAGCAAAGTTTAGTTACATATCAAACTAAAAGATGGCGTTGTACGGTGCAAACCTACATCGCGCTATGGCTTCGTTTTCACTACTCTCTTAGAGCATTAAACCAAATAAGACTACTCTTCTACATTATGTTTATGTACTCATATTGAAACCTGCAGTTTTATTCAGTTAGTAATTTATATTTAATTGAATTAATAAATGAGGTTTTCTACGTTGTGTAGAGCACGGGACCAGAAAGGTTGATGACGACTATTATATTAATCATTAGGTAGTTATGTAAAATACATAGTACTACCACAGTACTGCTAGTACTGTGGTAGTACTATGTATTATACTACTTCCTACTACTAGTATACACAGTACAAAATACATAATACAGTTCCTATGCAAAACAGTTATTAAGAAGAACAATTCTCGTTTGTTAATATTCCTATATTATTTATTATATATACTTTCACATATAAATGTATCAAAATTAAACTTGTAATTTCTTATTTTCTAGGAAATCAGCAGCATAGCTATGTATACTTACCTTACCCTAATATAGCAGCGCGAAGACCATACATTCTGTAAAATAAAGTTGAAAAAACAATAAAGGTGCTAAGCTGGTAGGCTTATATATTATGCCAACAATTTAATTCTGCATCTATCCATAGTGAAGCAGCCTGTCTAACAGCCCGGCCTCGACTTACGGCTTAGCTAAATGCGGCGCGGCATACGGCGCGGTTTTGGCGGGCGGAGCGTTGTCTATGCCACGTACTTGCTCAGTAGCGGTAGCGGCAGGCAGGGACCGTGGTGGACGTATTTAGACATGGCATTATCTAAAGTGGCTCTTCTTTGCCTTGAAAGCAGTTCGTATTTTAAGCACGATATTTTGAGTTCGGTGATATTTAAAATAAAAATAAAACAATAATAACCTGCATAAAATACGGATGTTGTAGCGACTACCTTTTGTACAATTTAGCAAAGTCCGAAATGTTTCATATTTCTATACAAATTATTATTATTTTCTTTTATTAACTACCAGGAAAACAATAAATTAAAAGAATCTTAATAATTATCTGTGTTTCATTTATCATTAAACCTAAATTAATTTTGAATTTATATTAGAATAAGGGGCAATGCTTTTTTATATTGTTTAAATGCTGTGATCCAAGGCCATAAAGTTTTTCAAAAATTCAAAATTTTTCTCTTCATTTAAAAACAAATTTCTATCATATGTGGACTTCTTTAGGGCGAGTTTTAGTTTAAGGAAGTGTCCCGTCTGATGTAATTTAAATTAGGGTTCGAAGTATCGGCTTCGGGTATCGATACCAAGTACTCATGTGGTATCGAGGGACATGTAATGATACTCAAAAAGTATCGGTCCTAAAGTATCGAATCTACTTAGTATCGAGTATTTGCGGAAATCAATTAATTGGACCTGCCAACGCGTGAATTTTTTTTATGCATGGGACATAATATGGGAGATGTAAACAAATAAAATATTTAATAAAAAAGTAAGTAGGAAATATATTTTTAAAAATAAATTTAAAACCATTCTTTTTCTAGGCGTCCGACTAAAAACAATAATTTATTTAAGCGCTTCGGCTTTAAACGATTGCGCGTTTGAGTCATTATAGCCCCAGCTTTTGAAAACAGCCTTTCGGCAGGGACAGAAGTGGCTACAGCTACAGCTACTCAATACCGGGCGATTTGTTGAGTACTTGCGAAAAGTATCGAACTGAGGGTATCGAGTACTCAAAAGTATCGATACCTACTCAGTATTGAAAGTATCGTTCGATCCCTAAATCAGCGTTGCCAGAATGTCACTTTTGTAACATTTTATGTTACTTTTGACCATCTCGTGTTACTTCCATGTTACACGACTCAAAATGTTACTTTGAGAACTTGATATAAATATAGGTACCTATAATTAAATATTTTCTACCATACAAAGATAATCGGGAAACGAAACACAAGATAGTTTCATTATCTTTTGTTTATTTAGTTTTTGTCCATTTTCTTCTATTTCTTACGAAGTAGCGAAAGTTGCTAACGAACTTTGAACAAAGTTCGATAATTTAATACTTTTATTACTTCGATCAATAAGTTTTAATACTACTGATTTCTGAAGGAAGGCACTGACCTCGGTCATACCGGTAGTATACCTAGCATGGAGATTTGGGAAGTCGCCTTCGTTGTTGTAACCTGTTTTTATGTGACATTAAATAAATAATAATAAAAATAATAAGTATACTTATTGAATTAGACAACATTGGATCCATAGCTTTTCTTTCTTTCGAAGCTTCAAGAATGGAATAGAAAGTTTTTTGTGTAATCAAGTGCAATAAGTGGTATAACATTAGGAGTGTCTGTTTCTACAAAAGTGGTTTAAAAATAATAGTTAATGTTACTTTTATCGTGAAAATGTTATTTTTTGAACCGTCTCGTGTTACTTTTGACTATCGACCACTGGCAACACTGCCCTATATGTAATCTCTATTCAGGTCTGTGGAATTGTGAAAAGAGTGATACTCTGTGGAATTGTGGGTGACGGTTTGGTTGGTTGCTGCATCTAAACGTAGTGTTAAATTCTCTTTGGCTGCATTATTGGTCGTTGAAGTTGGAATTGAAAACAAACAATTTACACTTTCCTGATATATAAAATAATTGTGTAAGCGCAATTTTTTGAGATATACCATTAATTATGTAATATTTGCAACTTTGATAATTACCTGTAAAGCGTTTGTTTTAGTTTCAGATTGCATGCCGGTGGTGGCGCATAAAAAATGTCGGGGTAAGCATTTTTGTAAATTTATTACCACGATGTTATTTGATTACGTAGCCGCGTTGGTATTGTCGTACAGATTTATCTTTATTTCAAACCTGTAGGATTATTACAACAATAAACATCTCATTTCCGTTGTTATGACCTGCCGATCTTGAATCAATTTCAATAATATTATTTGGGGATGCCCGATAGGATGTGATCATCATCATCATCATCATCAGCCTATACTAGTCCACTATGATGTAATGTAGCAGAATAACTAGAGAATTCATATTTTATTTTATATCTAACAATTTATATAAAACTCAGTTCCTTTATTTTTTTTAATTATTCGACCAGTAAGGGTAATAAGAGAGATAAAAATGTTATCGCAGAAAGCTAATTATAAACAATCATTGTATTCACAGTGTTTTTTTAACTGGGACAGTATGGCAAAATCTGAAACTATAATAGAACAAAGAATCTGTCTTAGGAACTTGTTTGTTTCTTACATAGGCCATAATCAGCCGTCTTTTTTTAATACTTGTCTTGTAGGTCGATTTGTATAATATATCTTTATAATATTAGTACAGAATATGAATAAGCAATTAAACAAAATTTTCAATTATATGAATTTAATGTTTCACAAAATACTTATTTGTTTCAGGAAAGCATATACACAATCGGAGATGAAAGGCATAGTGAACTATTTGATAGAACACAAAGCCTATAAAGAATTAAAAGGAAGAAAAATGTGGATGGATTTTGCTAACTCCTCGGTATGTTTGTTTATACTCATTTATGTAAAAAGAAAACCTATTCTCAGTCTCAACACACACATTTAAGCTTAATCTAATTTGAAGCTTTATGTAGTCCTTTTTATTTAGTGATTTCATTAGCAACTTGATGACATTTTTTTTTAAATCCTGCTCAACAACAGCAATCTGTTCAACATTTAGCTGCTTCCTTGTTAGACCAATGTCTGTGTTTGTCATTGTAGTTATGAGGGAATGTCTATTGACATCTGACAATCTGTTAATGAGTATTGGAACACTATTCCTCCTCAGTCTTCTGTAATGGGTTCTTCCAGATCCTAATAACTGTGCGTGTAAATACGCACAATAGAAAGCTAAATGAATAAACAATAATAACATATAAAGAAAATAAGATATTTATTTTACAGCGGACAAAATGGAACAATTCATGAGACAACGTTTTAAAAATTAGATCTATCAAAAACTCGAATAACTGACACTAGGCTGCCTGTAGCAATTTACTCATAAGCATCAAAACCTCTTTTCAACACTCCTCCTTAAACTGATAACAGTCTACAGTCAGTTCAAAACATTCTCTTATCACTGTCTCATTCACTCTTGCATCCATATCCATAACAACATTAAACTCATCTTCCTTCACCATTACTTGACCATCCAAGAAGCACACCATTCAAACTTGTCTTTCGGTAAAGCCTTTGTCAATGCATCTGCTGGCATTCGCTTGCTTTCTAAATATTTTAACTGAATCACTCCAGTACTCAAACATTCTCTAATGAAGTGATACTTCAGATCTATATGCTTGGTGTGACTATGGTGGACAGGATTTTCAGCAATTGCTATTGCTGATTGGCTGTCATTAAAGATAACGATCTGCGTATTTTTACCCGTTATCTCATACATCAATCTTTTTAAAAATATTGCTTCCTTTGCAGCTTGTGTAAGACTGATGTACTCAGCTTCAGTGCTAGATAAAGCAACAACTTGTTGCTTTTTGCTCTCCCAAGATATTGCTCCTCCAGCAAATTGGAAAATACATCCCGAGTATGATTTTCGATCATGATCTCCACCATGATCTGCATCAGCAAAACCTTCTATGTCTCTTCCAGTTTTTCGGTAACATAAACCACGGCTCTTAGTCCCTTTTAAGTACCTTAGTACTCTCTTGGCTGCTTGCCAATGCTCCTCCTTAAAGCAGTTGTTGAACTGGCTTAAAAAGCTTATTGCGTAAGCAATATCGCCCCGTGTGCACACTGCCAAGAACATCAGTGATCCAATCAGCTGTTGGTAAGGAATATTCGCTGATGGAATGTAGTCTTTCTCATCCGGTTTTACTAAACGCTGACCAGGCACTAAAGGTGTGGACACTGTTTTGCAATCTTCCATTGCATACTCCTTTAGAAGCTTATCAATATATGCTTCTTGGTCTATTTTAACATCTGATGCAGTTTGCTTGACTCTCAAGCCAAGTACTAGCTCTGCTTTGCCTAAATCTTTCATCTCAAAGCTTTTCATTAACTGCTTCTTCAATTGTATTAACTCCTTTTCATTGTTCCAGAATATTAACAAATCATCCACGTAGACGGCTATCATTAACCAAGTATTGTTAGAGTTACGCATATATACACAAGGTTCATTCTCCAGTCTCTTAAAGTTATATTTCCTCAGTACTTCATCCAATTTTAGGTTCCATTGCCTTGGAGCTTGTTTCAACCCATATAAAGATTTTTGCAGTAGACACACGTAATCTTCTTTCCCTTCCTCAATAAACCCATCTGGTTGCGACATGTATAGCGTCTCGTTTATGTCTCCGTTTAAAAAGGCAGTTTTCACATCCATATGGTCTACATTAAGACCATGTTCTGCTGCTAACGCTAACAGCAGTCGTAGTGACCCATGTCGTACTACTGGTGAAAAAGTTTCATTGTAGTCCTGGCCTCGTTTTTGCCGGAAACCTCTAGCAACTAAACGAGCCTTGAAACGTTTTTTGTTTCCCGCCTCGTTTTTGATTCGAAAAACCCACTTTGAATCAATAACATTTCGTCCTTTCTCAGATTTCACCAAAATCCATGTTTTGTTCCTTTTTAAGGCTTCTAATTCTTCTTCTATTGCCTTTTTCCAATCTTCTTTATATTTGCCATTCAAAGCTTCATGAACAGTTAATGGTTCTTCACTTATTTTATCTTCAATGGCCTCATACAGAACATGATCTGGAAACTCTTTGGGTTTTCTATTTCGCAATGGATATCTTCTTTCGACCTCAACAGGTTCTACAGAAGGCTCGGCCTCTTCGATAGCATCCATCCATCCTTCATAAACATCTCCAGTTTCATCTACACTCTCTGATCCCAATTCCAAATTTTGCACTTCATGAGATTGTATTTCATGAGATATGTCTCCTCCTTGAATGTCGCCCTCTGGTTCTGTTTCAGAAGATTCAATATCTTGAACGATGTTTTCTCTCTCACCACTTTCTCTAGGTTCCAAAACATTTGTGGCTGCAACATCAGTATTGGTTTGAACGCTTCCTGTCAAAGGTAATATTGTAATAGGCGTAGACTCTTCCACACTTACCTTATTTGTGTGTGTCTTATTCTCAAAGAATGCCACATCCTTGGCTTTATGTACGTTTTTAGTTGTTGGATCCAAAAGCCTATAAGCTTTTGACTCCTCACAGTATCCAACAAATATTAGCTCTTTGCACTTCGCATCCCATTTTTTGCGTTTTTGATCTGGAATGTGCATAAATGCCTGGCATCCGAATACTCTCAACATACTTAGATCAACTTTACGCCCAGTCCACGCTTCTTCTGGTGTCATTCCCTTGACTGCTAACGTTGGTGATCTATTTTTCAAAAATACCGCTGTATTAACAGCTTCCGCCCAGTAGCCTCTGCTAAGTCCTGAATCTTCAAGCATACTTCTTGCTTTTTCATTAATGGTTCTGTTCGCGCGCTCCGCGACACCATTTTGTTCTGGCGTGTACTCAACTGTGAGTTGATGAAGAATCCCGTTTTCTTTCATAAACGAACTCATCCGCTTATTAATATACTCGGTACCGTTGTCACTTCTTAAAACTTTTAATTTCCGACCAGTTTGTGTCTCGGCAAAAGTTTTAAAAATTCTAAAAATGTTGTATACTTCGCTTTTGCGATTAAGAAAATAAACAAAAGTTTTTCTACTAAAATCATCAATCAAAGTCATAAAATACCGATTACCACCAATTGATGTCTCTGGCATAGGACCACAAACATCGGAATGTACTAGCTCCAGTACATCCTTTGCCCTAGTACCTCCAGTCTTCTTAAAAGGTAATTTAGTTTGCTTACCTTTTAAACAAGGTGCACATTGAAGTGCAGTTGGATCAGCGAAAGATACTCCAGTAGCCATACCATCTCGAAGTATCTTCATGTTTTTCAGTCCCAGATGCGCCAGTCGTTTGTGCCACAGCTCATATTTATCGATGACATTTGTAGCAAGTGCTGAATTGATGTCTGAAAACAATTTGAATTTGTATATACCCTTATCAGGTTTGCATAGAAGTAACACTTCTCCAGTTACATCACAATCAGACTTGTCATAGATCTCGCATCCTTTATCTGAAAAAACAACTACAAAATTTCGCTTCACCAATGTACTTACACTAAGTAAGTTTGCAGACAGACTAGGAACATACATTGCACCTTTCACTCCAAACCTTTCACTCTCAACATCACCACATCCAACTCCATGCAGCGTCTCTCCATTCGCTACAACAATTTCTATTGGTTTATTTAATTCTCTGTAGTTCTCCAACCAATTTTTCTTCATTGTCATGTGTGATGACGCTCCAGAGTCTACAAACCATTCCTCTTGGTTCTCGTTTATCATGGTTCCAAAGGCGGTGTAAAGTTTCTGTCTATCCTGCTCTTTCTCTTTGCCATAATTTTTATTTGGGTTATTCGGACAGTCTACAGCTTTGTGAGGACCTCCACAAACAAAACATTTTATTGGTTTTGTAAATTTTCTCTTGTCTTTTTGCTTAGCTGCTTGGTTAAATCGTGTTTTACGACTATTTGAGCTCAACGCTGTGCTTGTTGATGGCAATTCTTCCACTTGTAACAGCTTGTTCTTTACATAATCGGTTGTTAATATTATATTTGAATTTTCAATTGCCATTCGCATCGGCGAAAATTCTTCAGGTAACCCTTGCAACATCAGTGCAGCTAACAACTCATCATCGACCTCCTTGCCGATATCGGACAGCTGTTGTGCTGTCATCATCATAGCAGTAACATATTCTCTTGTATTACTGAACATGGTTAATTTTTGGCTTACGAGCTTTCCTAGTAGCCTGCATCGGTTGTTGATTCCTCGATCTTCATATGCGACCTGTAAGGCCTCCCAAGTCTCTCTCACTGTAACAGCTTTTCGTACGTGCACCAGGCAATGTGGTTTAATCATTAAACATATCCTCGCTCTTGCCTGCTGATCTCTTTTGCAACTAGTTGTATCAGTTACGGGTGGAGTATTACTCACGTACTGCCAGAGGTCTTCGCATATAAGATAAAGTTCCATTTGAAATTTCCAAGAAGAGTAATTCGCTTGACCATCTAGTTTATCAAATGATGTCAATCCACTAAAACTCGGTATTCTCGCCGAATCCTCAGAATTACCCCCTGCATTCCTCGCGCTGTCATCTCTGTTATAGTTCATCGTTGATTCATTTGTTAAACTTCCCAATAATCGCCCATAACCTGTGCGTGTAAATACGCACAATAGAAAGCTAAATGAATAAACAATAATAACATATAAAGAAAATAAGATATTTATTTTACAGCGGACAAAATGGAACAATTCATGAGACAACGTTTTAAAAATTAGATCTATCAAAAACTCGAATAACTGACACTAGGCTGCCTGTAGCAATTTACTCATAAGCATCAAAACCTCTTTTCAACAATAACTTAGTTAGATGCATTTACGTGTTTCTTTAGTTTTTGTTGGTAGTTTTGACTTCTCGGATTTTTGAGCTTCAGATCTAGCGGGATAATTTCTTGCTGATACATTTTTGGACATATATCTTATGGATCTTGATGACATTTATATATTAGAAAAAAGTATTATTGCAGATAGAATGGACTAATACTTGTAACTCCAAAAGATTTATCAATTTAAAGTAAAAAGATAATAAATCTTACTCTTCATCATTAGCGGGCCCTGTTCCACATTTAAATTAGTTTTGGAGTAATATTTTTTCTTTTCCCATTTCTTCTTACAACTAGGTATATGCATAGTAAGTTGATAAAATAAAAATATATTAACATTTTATTACAGAGGACTAATAGAACATGGCAGAGCCTTAAAGAGACTTTTTTGAAGAGGATATTGCCAGACATTCACAATCCTTATTATAAACTGACTTTGGAGCAGATTTGTAGTTTCCAACAAGGGTTAGTTCAGCTCTCTCTCTAATTGTTCTTTAAACATGTTTTTCAATTGTATTAATTTTTTTTTTAATATTTAAAGGAAGGATGTGAAAGCAAGAGAGCAAAATAAATTGGAAATACACACAATTAGTGAAGATGCCAGTTCGTACGGTATGATTCAACTATGTTTAGGTATTATAAAAATAAGCAGGCATAATTTTTATGATATAACGTTGACAATATTTGTTGTTTTCTTATTCTCTGATTCTTAAAAACAATATAATGTAATGTTAACAAAATGTTTAATTTGAGAATTTAGTGCAAATCATGATTTACTTTAAAACAAAGTTTTGTAGATGACTGATATACTTACTGTAAATATGCCCTGTATTTTTGTTTCCTTTTTTTGTATGAAAACATCATGCCTTCCTACTTTTAGTTAATAATGAATATTCTAATATTATTTATAGCTGATAATGAAAAAGACATTGAACAACCTAGCACTAGTAAAGCTCATGATGCAGAAAAGAATTCAGGTGAGGATATTAAACATTCCAAAATTTCCTCTAGAAACAGAGCTTCTGTAGAAACAATTGTATTAGAAAACTGTTACGAAACTACGGATGATTTATTGAGAGATTTGGAATCACCGAATATCGAGAGTACTGCTCAAACAGAAGATCCAAAATCACAGAGTAAATCTTGTAAATCTTTGAGAGATTTAATAACTTATTCTGAACCATTAACACCAATGTTACAAGAAGTTTTACATGATTTTGCCACTGATGAGGAATCTGACAGTGGGGAACCAAGGCTGCAAATAGTAGAAAATTTGCCAGGCCCTTATGAGGAAAGTGGTTCTCCTAGAAAACTACCTGATTCTCATAATAAGTCTCTAGAGCAAAATGGGGATAAAAGCTTAAAAAGAGACTCTGATGAAGAATCAGAATTTATACCACCAAAAGTGAAATCTCTTAGACTCAGAAAACGACAAGGTGTTTACGTACCTGTTAGTGATGTTAAATCACCATCAAAAAAGCTGGCTGTAAATGATGTACCAGAGGGTCCTGATCAACCTTCAACTGCTAAGAGAGTATCCCTAGAAGAAGTTTCTGAACCGGTAATATTAAATGATTCCAATGAGAAACATGTACATGAAATAACAAAAACTCCTGGCAATTCTACTCAAAATTGCTCGAACAGTACTACTGATACGGTTCTTCCTAACAATCAAGAAGCACTAGACAATACAAAATTAGAAGAACCAGAAAGAAAATCTAGCATTGAAACATCCAAGACAGATTCTAAAGACATAAGTAAAGTTGCTAGAAAAAGGGCCATCTCACAGGATGTGAGATCTAATTCACAGCTGCAAGGAATAAAAATAGACAGTAAAACTTTCCACAAACAAGTATCGATGTCGGATAGCGATGTGGGTTTGAAAAAATTACAAGTATATAAAGACACAAATTCCACCAAAGTATTGAATAACAACAAGACTAAGCAGCCCCAAGAAACAAACGATACTATCAAATCCCCTGATATTGAGACACAAGATATTTTGCCTCCCAATAGGCCCGTTGACAACAAAGAATTGAAAACACCATCACAGACTAATTCACAAATAAATCCATGCCTACAAAGTGTGAGTTTATTTGCTGAGCAGTTCAACCTTATTGACTACGTCGATTCGGAGTCCAGTGGTAATGAAAACGAAGCACCAGCTAAGGGTAATCAGAAAAAAACTGATGAAGTGACCAGTAAAACAGAAAATGTGGCAGTAGATGTTATCAATAAAGTTGTGATGCTTAAATCGCATTCGGAGACTGACAGTGAGACGAATAAGGAGCAGGCCAAAAAACCAACAAAAGTTTTACAGAAAACCAAAAGAAATAATGCTTTAGCTAATGTGTTTGGATTTTCTAGTGGTAAGTTCATTACTGTCCAAGAATAAATATCAGGTATTCTATGGGATTGCATTGCCAGAGTAACAGTTTTGCTTGAAATGTTTAATTTATACTATCTTGTATGGTAAAGTAAAATTGTTATTAAACAACCCTTGATACAACCTTATGATAAATACATACATTTTCAATTTACATGCTGCTTGGATTTAACTTGCCTTTAAGAGATATTGGGAATAAAAAGAAAAAGAAAAATCAATTAAAATAAAACAAGGTCTTACTTTATAACAAACTTTTTCATTGTAGGTGGCGTTACAACAAAACGTCGGAAAAAAAATAGTTTTCGTCAGAGTTCGTCTAGCCATCACCACCAACGGTCAGTTTATATAATTTATATTAATAAAAATCAATTGCCACATGTTTGTCATAGCGAAGTCGCGATGCCACAGTCTGTTATATTTTTACTAACATTCGAATAGATTTAATTCCGCGGGAAATACATTTTAACGCACTGTTTGGTTAGTGGTAGTATTTGTTTTAAGTCCGCCTGGCTGGCTACCACCATTCTAAGTTGGTTGCCTCAACAACAATAAGAAAAGAAAGCTATTTCCTCTGTAGTTCAAGGTTCTGGGTGAAGTATACTTCCAACTGCCTTATTGTCATTTATCATCAGATAATATGAAAGCCAAATAATGTTTTAATACAAAAAACCTTTAATTATTTATTTAGAGGTCCGAGCCTTCGCTTGACCCACCTTGAGAATACGATCAGATTTTACCCCAGGTAACGAGCTCTACAAGTATGAATTAGACCTACTTCCGCTATAAACCACTAGCAACACCGGTGTGACGTCATGCGTTCACAGTCGCCAGGCATGCCGGCTAGCTGTCTTGTCAGTACGCTTTGAATTTCCCCCCAGTAACGACGTGCGATCGTTCGCAAAGCAAATACTGAGAATAAAAGTTATACTAAATAATAATATAATTTATAATAGAACATCATTTCCTGCAAGCAAGTAAGGTAAGCTAATTTATTTCATTTAGATCTATTTCGAGAACATTTTCTCGAAGGAACCATACTGGTTCTTCCTAGAATGCTTACACATACCGATATGTTTGCTATGTGTTTGTTATCCCAACACATCTGAATAGCAGCGTGCATATCCACCTGCCTCAGTTGGGACTAGTTGCGCACAAGCCAACTAAATTAATGGCTTCGGCTAATGCATACTACGGTCCATCCGTCGGCTCAATAGACTAGACCGCCGGCCGCTTGACCTGGAGGCTCCGGAATCTACCCGACGGATCAGATGAACCGACGGCCTCTCGAGACGTCAACATTATTGATCCGTCGGGTCAACTAAGAAGGCGAAATGTTTGATTGATACCATCTCGGATGTGTCAATATATTAATACAATATTTTCTTTCTTTTAGGAAAATGCAAACTATCCGAGAGATACTACTGTTCACTTCGACAGCCCCAAAATCTTTTAAAAACGCCGTCGACAGAATATATGACGCAGTCTTGCCGCTTATGCCCCAGGACTGGAAAGACTGGGTCGTGTCTGACATCGATATTAACGAGATCATAGGAGATCCACCAGACCCGAAAATAATAAATAAATTAAGATTTGCCATTCCAACACTAAAAATTGCAGAAGCATTTGATCTGCAGGAGCTGTCTGAAAAGACATATAAAGCCATTAAACTGAAGATGCTGGACTGGCCTCTAACCAGATCGCTTATATATGCCCCGTATGCATTAGCTTCCAAGATCCATGGCGACAGCATGGATAAAGTCCTTGATACGGTCAGGAGGATAAAGCCTCAGCTGTGCTCGAGGGAAGAAGCCCACAACCTCCTAAGAGGGACTTCCCCATCGCGCAAAAGATCTTTAACTCCGGCTCGCACGCCTGTAAGGACCAAACGATTGAAAACTCCTAACGCCACAGAAGTAGAAACACGTCCTTTACAGGACCCTATAGCTGCAGCACTCGAAAAGCAAACGGAGATGTTCCAAATAATGATGCAGCAAATGATGGCAGCGTCCGCTACATCTATTAGCAAGATGGTAGAAGCTGTGAATAGTAATAATATCGAATATATAATGTCAGTCGGGCGAACAGTAATCGCGGAAGCAGACACTTCGATGTCTGATATTGAAGTCGAGCTTGAAGACGAGGATCAGGATGAGGTGGTAATTGAACACACCCAAACAATTGACCCCTCAGTGACGCTGACCTTCGACGCTATGACTACGGAAGCGGAGCCGTCTGTCCCGCCAGCTTCCGTAGAAATGGTCGAGAAAGGCATAACGTGTCAACGGTTAGGCTCCGACTCATGGAGCAACCTACGTTATAGGGAAGCAGAAAATACCCTTCAAGGAACACCGGTTTTTACAGCGCTAAAAGTCAACCCTCAGCTGGGCAACCTTACGCCAAAGTGGTGTAATGCGGAGGTGCTACAAAAGTTTGACCAGACACTAGGGGTGTTAACGCACGCTCTCTTGCTGCAAAGGCAGGCATTAGAAGAGGGAGTACAACGGGTCGTCCAACAAGTAAAATCTCCCTTGCTAGCGGAATCCATACAGAACCATCTATTGTCTAAAGACTCAAACTTCCGGCGGATCTCAGACCAAACGCTCCAGTACGTCTGTGGCCGACGCACTGACGTTCTAACTTCCAGAAGGACTCCCTACAAGTCGCCGAACGTTGGCCTCAACGCCATTTTACAAAACACTCCGCCATCAGCAACCCATTTGTTCGATGAGCAAAAACTCTCTGAGAACTTTAAACGGTACGGTGGCTACTACAATTTTTTTCCCTCGAAAAGATACGAATCAAAGCAAAGAACAGGTCAAACCAGAAGCTTTGATCGACCTAAACCGTCTATTAGCACCCAAAACTCTGGGAAACCTATTCAGCATAAGAGTGAAACTCAATACTCTACTAACACAAAAAAGAAGGTGTTCAGAAAGCCAGCCGCTCAGAACGGTGGTAACAAAAAATATTGACGTAAGATCTTTCAAAGTAGGGGCTTTTGTCTGAAAGCAAAAATATGGGAAGAGATGGGAGCAGACAGCTCTTTAATAAGTATTATAATGGGATACAGGATTCCCTTTGTCAAAAAACCCCCCCTTATGACTATTTCCAAGCCAACTACGAGATCGTTGGAGACAAAGGCCAGTTTAGCCATGGTAACGGAAATTTGGGGCTTACAAACAATTGGTGCGATAGAGCCGGCCTCGGCTCCAACGGGATTCCTGTCTCCCATGTTCCTAAAACAAAAAACAGACGAAACCTTCAGACAAATTTTCAACTTAAAGGCTCTCAACAAATATTTAAAACCAAAGAAATTCCGACTGATCAACGTACAGAAAATACCAAATTTTCTGTAACCAGAAGATACCATCTTGAAAATCGACATATCCAAGGCTTATTTCCACGAAAGGTTCTGTGATGAAAGGCACAGACTGTTTCTAATGCTCAAAATACGGGAAAGCGTCTTCCAAATGACTTGCTTACCATTTGGCTTAGCAACTTCACCTCAGACTTTCGCAAAGTTAACAAATTGGGTTGCAAATGTCCCAAGAAACAAGGGAATACGAGTGGTAGTGTAGTCAGTCAGACAGCAAAACTGTAGTAGCCTACTTGCAAAAACAGGGTGGCACAAAATCATTGACTCTTTTGAAAATGACCAGAGCAATTCTTCAGCTGACATCTCACCTGAACATTACTCTTACAGCGAGATACATTCCAGGCCGATACAATGCTACAGCGGACAGTCTATCCCGACATCAAGGCATGCCAGAATAGTCTCTCTCCAATCAGACAATGAAGGTAATTTTCAAAAAATGGGGTAATCCACAAGTGGACCTTTTTGCATCAGCCCAATCGGCAGTAGTACCACATTACGTAACAGAAGCGCAAGATTCAAAAGCGTTGTTCACGGACGCATTTTCAAGACAGTGGGACTGGAAACTGGCATGGGTTTTTCCACCACCCTGTCTAATTCCAAGAGTCCTGCGCCAGTTGAACAAAGCGCGAGGAATTTACCTAATCGTATGTCCGAAATGGCACAAAGTATACTGGAGAGCCGACCTGAAAACCCGCGGCATTTCAGCCCCATTTACCATTCAGAACCTTCAGTCGAATCTCATAGATCGCAGAACGAACCTACCTCCACCGGAGGTGAAGCAACTGCAATTGGAAGTTTGGAAGGTACGGGGTGGCCCACCGACAAAAAACCTTGGCTGCCAGAATACAGAGACCTCCTGAATAGCTCATGGAGGAAGAGCTCAATCAAGACACTATGCGGCTTGGCCTCGTTGGAAGAAATGGGCAAACGAAAACTCTTGCTCAATAAACGAACCTAAGCCAGAGAAGGTGGCAGAATATCTATGCTTTCTATATCATAGAGAACATCTAGCCGCCGCAACTATACTCGTTCACAAATCGGTAGTCTGCACTTTTGCTAATCCACTAAGGGCAAAACTTATCTCTAGCCATCCTTTAGTGAAGTCGATATTAAAGTCAATTTCTATGTCAAAGACTAAACCCAAAAGACTCATATGGAGGCTAGATAAAATCTTAGACTGGTTAAAGGAGGTAAAGGTAACCGAAAATAACCTGTACGAAGTATCCAAACATACAGCGCTCCTCCTTATGTTGCACTCTGGAAGAAGGATTCACGACTTAACACTACTAAATATATCTCCGGAGAGCTTTCAAATCAACGATGATTGTACAACTTTTCAACCTGATTTCAGCTCAAAAACTGATTCTGTCCGCCACAACCAGTCAGGCTGGCTACTAAAAGCAAATGACATAAAAAATCTGAATTCAATCTATTGGATTCGAAAGCTCATCGAAATATCAAAATCACGCCGCTCTGCAAAACTGTCCTTGAACAGTCTCTTCATCACAACCAGAGGCTGTGTACGAGAGGCCAGCAGATCTATTATAGCAGGTTGGATAAGAAACAGTTTTAAAGCAATAGGTTTAGATGCCTCACCCGGTTCCATTAGGGCCGCAGTGGCAAGTGACAACTACACTATCCGCGGCCTAGACATAGACGAAGTCCTATCAAAAGGAAACTGGAAATCGAGTAAAACATTTTTCAAATTTTACTACAAAGAAATCCATGGTGAGAGGGAGCAGTCGGTCTGTAGCCTGGATAGGCCATCAAATTATTTTGATTCTGTAGAATTGAAAGAACAATAAAAGATGATTTACATAATAATTTTCTAAATTAATTAATCTCTACCACAGTACGCCAGTAACGTCAATGCCGGCAGACTCCAGACAACTCTCAAGGTGGGTCAAGCGAAGGCTCGGACCTCTAAATATAACCGTTTTTCCCCCGAAGGGATAAAAACGGATATTTCCAGTCCAGCCGAAGCTTGACCCACCAAAATTTAAATGCCTTGCCGGCACATAAAGCTACTGACATGACAGCTAGCCGGCACGCCTGGCGACTGTGAACGCATGACGTCACACCGGTGTTGCTAATGGTTTATAGCGGAAGTAGGTCTAATTCATGCGTGTAGGGCTCGTTACCTGGGGTAAAATCCGATCGTATTCTCAAGGTGGGTCAAGCTTCGGTTGGACTCGAAATATCCGTTTTTATCCCTTTGGAGGAAAACCGGTTATATTTTATTTTAAATTATTTGGGATAACAACATTAGCATTGTACAAAGAAAATATTTCAAGATTGAGGGTATTTGACTACAATGAAAATATAGATCAAACTGTTGTTAGCTTAACAGTAAACATTTTTTTTTAAACCAATTTATCCAGCACATAATTATAAAATAAGTATAATTTTTATAAAAAATCATTTATAAAATAATGAAATTTTTATAATTGACCACGTGATTGAAAACGCACGGGACTCGAAGTTTTGTACGGTGTGATTTGACAGCTAACAGTTTGTTTACTTGCAACTGACGTCACGACATCACGTGACCTGCATGCATCGTTTTGTCGGCTATTTTTTATTTTAATGGCGATTTTCATAAAAAATGAAGAAATTCACAACGAATTAATCAAATTGCAAATATATTATGCTATAATGAACCATTAGACATATTTTTCTAAAACCTGTCAAATACCCTTTAGAACATACTTATTTGGATAAAACTAATTTACAAAATAAATCACAATGCACGTTACTTAAGCATACACGCCTGCACTCAGACTTCCACAACCTGTAAAACTTCCTCAATAGACTTTTTTTTTATATCAACGGGTAAGCACAGTGCCTTGATCTCACTTGATGTTAACTGATGATAAGGCCAATGATGGAAGCGCACTTCACCCGGGATCCTCAACTATAAAGGCACTGGCTATCTTATCTCTAGCTGCCGGAACACAACAATGCTACAAACATTGATGTTATGGCGACATATTTAGATAAGATTGTGGTAGCTAGCCAGGCGGACAAACAAGCCCTACCACCAATCAAACCGAGTACACAAACATGTACCCCCCGCTGGGATCGAACCCGGGACCTCTGGGTCTAAACTGGTGGTCTTAGCCACTAGACCACAGGCGGTCTGAACTTAAGGCTTTTTTAGGCGCTGTCTCCACGGGCGAAAGAATCGCGACGAGTCCGCGCTTCTATCGTCGGGTAATCTCCACGAACGAGCGATTATTTCGCCAGCGTATCGTCACGACTCGTGACTGAATTACAGCGTGTCCGCGACGACTTGTAACGGAATCGCCGCATTTCCTTGACGACGCGTTGTGCTATTATTTGTTGAAAGAGTTCAGTTAGGTGCCAGACGAGAGCGAAATAAGTAGTGTCTCAGTCAATAAAATAATTCTTTATTATGGGGCTTGTCGATACGTAACGTCCTTGCTTGGCGAGAAGCAACGCTGAAATGACGCTGCGATTGACAGCGCGCGCGCCACGTTCTGCGGCGAGCGCGCGGCGGGCGCGCCGCCAATAGCGACGATACGACGACGTAACGCGCGAACATTACCACTCGTCGCACGAGACGCATTCATAGAGAGTATATAAATACGTGGCACGACGATAATATTGCCGCGATTCTCTCGCTCGTGGAGATGGCGCCTTAGACTTTAGACTTCTTTCAACTTTATGCGTATGGCATATGATTGAACATTTATTACAGAAATTTGACAGTTTTGGATAGGTTGATGTGCGTGCGTGTGTACCTACTATACATAAATGATGATTACTTTAAAATTAATTAAATTATATTATTTCAATACAGGAGTGAATCGAGCGGGGAGTCCAGCGAATGGACTTCGGAAAGCGATAGCGACTATGTGTCGCCTCCTCGAGGACGGAGAAATCGAATGGGGAGAAAATATTTGTAAGTTGTACTTGAATTACGTAAAAAAAATTACGATGTTTGTTTTAGTTGCTAAAAGATAGTTACTGACTGATAGTTATTGATGAAGTTAGATGTTAATAGATTATATTTAAAAATAATTTATAGCCTTGCTAGAGTCTATGCCGGTTCTTCTAGATTAAGTCTCCTGATTAATATCAATAATGAAATCAAGGAATAAGGCTATTTTTAAACAGAAGCACACACTTGCGTTTTAAGTTTCTTTTCTTTCGGTGTAATTTAGCGTTTGTCTAAAATCGATTCAGTAGTAAAATTTCTAACAAATAATGTCTATTGTGTTTTGGTTGCATACTTTAATATAATAATACTGAAAAAAATAATTAAAAAACAGGTTTTATTTTTTTATTTGCAGAAAGCCACGATCAGCTCGCGTTCACTCTTTAGAAGAAGAGGGAGGTCTATTCGTGATGTACGGAAAAAAAATATATCCTTTGGTTAAAGATGGAAAAGCAGTGAAAAACTATCTTTTTTATTCACATGATAGTAAGTGTGATTTTTTAATATATAAAAAATGCGAGATTGTCATTGGTGAGTGTTTAAAATTGTTTTGTTTCATTTTAGTTGATGATTCAGAAGAGGATGAAAATCACTGGAAACAAAAATATGAACAGGAAAGGAGACGAGTGGAGGAATTGAAAACGTTAGTACTGTTTACTTTACTGTTGGAGTAAATACTTTTTTTTAGGTTATATACTTTTTTCTTTACTGTATACTATACAGGAATTCGCACCGACTTCATGTAGAGCGGTGAAGGACTTTGCCAGTTGTGGTGACAAAAACAAAAAAATAATGACAATATTAAAGAAGAAAAAGTATAAAACCTTAAAAGAAGTATTTACTCTGTAACAATCACTTAACGCAAAATTCTTTTCTTATTCCTCACAAGCTTCCATCAATAATGTTAATAAAAACTAAATATTTATATAAATAAAATACAGTAGCAATTAACACTTAAAATAAAAAAAGTTTAATAAAAATTGTCAAATTTCTTCAATACATTTTCAACCATATAACTTAGTATTAAAGTTCAAAGTCTAATATATGTTAGATAGATAGATAGATAATACTTTCATTGCAACACTATGAACACAAATATAAATAACTTACAAAGTTACAATTTGGCAGTCTTACCGCTTTAAAGCGATTTCTTCCGGACAACCAGTCGGATGGAGAGTGCTAATAAACTAAGATAGAGGTAAGATCAGAGGTGAAACTATTAAAACATACTAGAATAGTGTGTATTTCAGGTATGAATTAAGCAAAAATGTTATATGTTGTCTATTTTGCAACCTTTATTAATCTTTGTTTAAGATTTAAGGTTAACAGTAAGCTGGAGTGGTTGATGCTATCCAATGTTTTTTCAGATTTTGTCATTCGAAATTTAATTGTATAGGTATTGAGCAAACAGGACGGGTAAGCTACGAAATATCTTTTCGTCCGATATACCGCAGTGTCTCAAGACGAAAGTCTTTGACCAGTGTGTGTTGCCAGTGATGACATACTGGACTGAGACGTGGTCGCTCACTATGGGCCTTATCAGAAGGCCAAGGTCACTCAAAGAGCAATGGAGAGGGCTATGCTCGGGAGTTCTCTGCGAGATCGAATCAGAAATGAGGAGATCCGCAGAAGAACAAAGGTAACCGACATAGCCCGAAGAGTTGCTAAGCTCAAGTGGCAGTGGGCAGGGCACATTGCTCGCAGGACTGATGGCCGCTGGGGCGGAGCAGTCTTCGAGTGGCGACCGCGTACCGGAAAGCGCAGTGTGGGCAGGCCTCCAACAAGGTGGACCGACGATCTGGTGAAGGTCGCGGGAAGCCGCTGGATGCGAGCAGCACAAAACCGGTCGTTGTGGAGATCCTTGGGGAAGGCCTTTGTCCAGCAGTGGACGTCTTTTGGCTGAGATGATGAGCAAACAGGACCATTTTCAAAATGCATTTTTGTTCTGGATCCTTTATCTAATACATTGTTGATTGAAGCTCACAAGGAACAAGTTTACTCAGATGTGTCAACTATTTTATAATTGTGTTTTCAGATTAATTCACCAAGACAGACAGGTCGTAATAAGGGATCCCTCACCTTTGTTACCCACGAAGTCCCGGTATGTGAGAATAAACTTAATTAAATAAGCTCTTCGCTTTAACCCACTTAGTTCGAAAGGGTGTTATAACACCTCTAAAAGTATTATATAGATGTACCCTAATATGATATTATTAAAGTTTTTTTTACAACAAGACAAACGCTTGGACTGTCTAAATGGGTTAAACAACTACACTTTAGTATAGGTTTCTCATAATATCGCATATTTTTTTTAGTATTGTAGCAAAACATCATTTTTAAATGACCATCAAACCAAAACTACTGGGTTGTTTTAAGGATTTTAATTTGAGACCAAAACGTAATGAAATAAGTAATGATCTGTCTAGCTCATAAATTCGATCATAAAGTCGATTTACTTTCGAGTTTTCGCTTTCGAGCAAGTGTTATTCGGGCATTCGGCATTCGATCTCAAGTAGTGAACCCCTTAGCTCCTTAAGGAGCGATGTTTGAGCCCTTCTCCTTAAATAATCTAAGAGTGTGGAAGTTCCTAAAAACCGTAACACAATAATAATAATATTTTTTTATTACATTGAATTGTGCATTCACAATACTATAGTATATAGTTACAAGATAAAATTTGACTAGAAAATTTGATTGTGAGGGTAGTAACTTCACAGTGACGTAATACCGCTGGCTTGCATCGTAAATCAAATAAATAAATAAATCACAAACTACTAGAAAAATTAACGAGTCTTCTGGGGCCTCGGTAGCTCAGCGGTCAGAGCGTTGGGTCGGTTATCCCAAGGTCGTGGGTTCGATTTCCACTCGAGCTTCCTGAAGCTGGTTGATTTTTTTTAGTAAAATTGTATCTAATAATAATAATGCAAAAATTGTCTATTTTAGAAATCAAACGGAGACTGATATACATAATCGAGGCACCACATCTAAAAGTGTACCATGTCTCCATTGTGGTAAGAACTATTTCACATTGTATGTTTTCCTTAATTGTATTTTGTTTTAAAACGGATATTAGAAAAACGCTTTTATTCCAGATAAAGAACTCAAAGAAGTAGTCGAAGTTAAAGAGCAAACTACAGAACCAAAAAATAAAACGCTCAAAATTACATTTGCCAGAAACGATCGGGTATGTTTATGTACAGACGCCTGCAAATTAGACTATCGAAACCAATCCAAAACTGACAAATTTCTTCAATAAATGTTCAACCATAAGTCATAGACATAAAGTACAAATTCTCTCAAGAAGTCCGGGTGAGGTCTTGGTAAAGCCCCACCTTTTTACTGAGAGTCTCAAGAGGTTGGGTGTATATCATTTCTTACTTCTCATTACTATTATCATTCATCATATTCATATATTATAAAAATATATATTATTTATTTATATAACTTGTAAGAATTACTTTCACATATTGCCTGACACTGGCTAAATGTGCTAACCTCACGAAGCCATCAACTTATAGAAAAAATAAACGTGGCGGGTGTAAAGTGAGCTGATGTTATTGATGATGTTTTATTTGATCAAATCCCCAGAAACTTCATATAGAAGGCGACTGGACACAATTGCACCCAGCGTTAGCTGAGGTGGTTGAAATATTCCATAAAGACGTGGAAGCTTATAAAGAGACAACAAACAAGAAGGATGAACCAGACCGCGTAGTTGACACCGCCAGCGATAAATCCTCCGTCATCTTAACTCCACTCGATGAAGGTACTGTCAAACGATTTTGATCTTTAAACTAGTATACTTTAGATTGTTACCGTCTTACGCTGAGGATGATGAGGCCTACATACCTACAAATTAACATCGTAAATCGTCGCTGTAGAATGATAAACCTCGTATGTCCAAATATCCAAACTTTACAGAAAACGAAAAAAAAAATGGCTTTTTATGTCAATGTTTTAAATATTGTTATGTGCTTTTGTCTCATGTTTTGAATGACAAAAAGGCCCTAATTATATTATTAACCAATCCCTTACTAAACTGGGTTATACCAGTTAAATGACAAGAGTTTTTCTGTTTTTATATGACATAGTTACGAGGTTTTCAAAAGTAAAGAAACTGATGTAGACTAAAAAAATATGTTTAATGAACATGAGTCATTATATTGGGTACACTGTTTCGCAGTTTTATAAAATACGTCGTTTTTATTTGATTTTTACAAAAATAAAATAAAAAATGCTTTTTTGACATCTACAGCGACGAAATTGTAGTTTTTGAGAGATTGCTGCTTCTCGGCAGAAATTGGTGGGAGGAGGTGGTGGGTGGCGAGGAGCTCGATGGCGCAGTGGTTAACGCGCCCGGTCTGCGAGAAAACTTTCGCAAAAGCCGCTCATCGGATGGGTGACCAAAAATTTATCATCTCGAGCTCCTCCGTGCTTCGGAAGGCACGTAAAGCAGTTGGTCCCGGCTGCATTTAGTAATAACAAATAATTAACCACCAATCTGGGCTGCAATCCGCTCTGGGCTCGCGTAGTGGTTTACGGCCTTTTCTCCCTATCCATCCACAGGGAAGGCTCGTGCCCCAGCAGTGGGGACCAAAAATGAGCTGATGATGATGATGATGATGATGATAGTCGTTTTCGTAACATATTCTTGTTTTTTAATTTATAAAAAAAATCGCTATACATGTGCAGATTGTGCAGGGTTCCAATGGATAATTGATTGATGTCTCTTCAGTTACTGCATCGATTGTCGAGCAATAAAATACTTTCGCAACACAAAATACAAAATATAATTTTAAATTTGTTTTTCTACATCGTCCAATTTATTATGCAATTCTTAATTTGTTATAAAAAACACAACAAATAATGTGACCAACTCTTGATAATTAATAATATATAATATAAATTATTCGTTAGGTAACACAAGCTGTGTTATTATCTTGATAATTTCGAACCCTGACTATGTGTCATACCTTCAAGGAGCCTAGAAAACATGATGAGTATACTGACTGATTCCAGATGTTCATGAGAAAGTCAATAAGTTAGAGACTGAGATCTTCAAAGAGATCGAGGTGAGGGACCAGGAGGAGCGAGTGGAACCGACAGAAGGCAATGTAACAAAAAGGTAATTTTAATAATTCACACATTTTTTTAAGTACTTGAAATTTCAGTGTTAAATGTCCAAACACCATGTAATTCGGAAAGAAATTTATACGATGCTAAATATACGTACGTGACGCCCACAGTCTATATGGAGCGTCGATCTTCGCAAGGTGGTTGGCAAGAGCTGGATGAGAGTAGCCGCGGATCGTGCTCGCAGCGTGCATTTGGAGAGGCCTATGTCCAGCTGTATAGGCTGATGATGAGATGTACGTTTTAGCTATTTGGATACGTTTCAAAACGTCGAAGACAAACAATAGTAACTATTTGCTAAAATACTCAATAGAGAAACTCTTAATTGAAATCGATAGCGAACTATGACTTCACTACAAATAAATTGACTGTATCAACAACACTAGGTTTTTTTGTAACAAAAAAAATCATGTCATTCATCACATTCTTCTCCACAGCTAAAAAATAGACGTGCTGAATGAGTAGTAGGTAAAAAATGTTTGGACGACTCAAAAGCACTTTTCTAAAGTTTGTTTGAATAAAAAATATTTGACTTTGACTTTGACTTTGACATGGTCAAATCAAAAATAGTAAGTGTTTTGAAAATCGTTTCTAATGTGTACCTTAATGTATTGAAATTAATTTTTATTGTTGTTAAACACCTATTTACTGTCACCACAACTTAGCAGCGAGTGAAGTGAAGAAAATTGATAAATTAAGATTTTGCGTACTTGATAATTCAAAACAATAAAGTTACATGTAAATAATCTAATACCATTAAACAAGCAATTTTTGTAAATATGTATTTAGATAATCTGAATCTCGGAAACGGCTCCAACGATTTTCATGAAATTTAGTATGCAGGGAATTTCGGAGGCGATAAATTGATCCAGCTAGGTTTTATTTTTAGAAAACGTCGTTTTATCCGTAAAAAATATACCGAGCAAAGCTCTGTCATCCAGGTACTGTATATTATGTTTTAACGTGTTGCTACATGTTTTCATTTTCAAAATTCCTTATGCGTAATCACTTGGCCTTCATGTCACCTGATGTTAAGTGATGATAAGGTCGAAGGTGGAAGCGCACTACACCCGGAATCCTCAACTACTGAGGCACTGGCTATCTTATCTCTTAACCCTTTATAAGGCTCTGTCCATATATTGGACACCATAATTTTAACTTTATTACCTTAACATAAGGTCAAAACCAATGAAAAATTTCAACATGCTCTGCCCATTAAAGGGTTAACTATCGAAACATCACAATGCTACTAACATTGATGTTATGGCGACATATTTAGATAAGATGGTGGTAGCTAACCAGGCGGATTTACAACAAGCCCTCCAATCAAACCGAGTACAAACATGGGCCTGATACCGGTGGTTTTACCCACTAGACTAGACTATAAGCAGTATAACATAAAACATTAGCTACATTAATTAAATGTATTTGTAATCAACAGAAAACGGATTCATAGGATATCGTCCTCTTCATCTGAAGCTTCCAAACGTTCTAAAGTTTCCGTCAAAACAGACATCGAGACTGCCAAAGTGGTTGAAAAAAACATTGGAGGTGAGGAAACTATCGAAGAAGAAAATAGTGATTTAGCAAAAGGTATAGAGACACCCTCGATCGACACTATAGACAGTAAAGCAAACGACCCGCCCAAAATAAAGAGAACGCCCAGAAAGTCAACGAAAGGAACTACGACAGAAGGTAAATTATAGTTGTACTAGTAATTTTATATTAGTTAATAGCCAATCGAGGGGGGCTGGATGGCGCAGTGGTTAATGCGCCCGATCTGCGATTGCTCAGGTTAAGCTCCTCCGTGCTTCAGAAAGCACATAAAGCCGTTGGTCCCGACTGCATGAGCAGCCGTTAACAACCACCAACCGCACTGGAGCCACTTGGTGGTTTATTGCCCGTTCTCCCTATGTATCCATAGGGAAGGCTCGTGCCCCCAACATAAAACGAGCTGGTGTGAAATGCTTGACAAAAGCCTCAAAAATTGAATCAACTCATAATTTGTCTTAACTTACCCATCGGAATCTTTTGTGCAAACGTCATAAATTAATTGCCGCTCTTGCCAAATGCGGGTTTATGATCACAAACCCGCATTTGGCGGACTATACAGAAAATATAACTTTTTAATCTATCATGGTTATATACATCATCATCATCATCATCAGCTCATTTTATGTCCCCACTGCTGGGGCACGAGCCTTCCCTATGGATGGATGGAGAGAACGGGCCATAAACCACCACGCGGGCCCAGTGCGGATTGGTGGTTATTAACGACTGCTAATGCAGCCGGGGCCAACGGCTTTACGTGCCTTCCGAAGCACGGAGGAGCTCGAGATGATAAATTTTTGGTCACCCATCCGATGACCGGCCTTTGCGAAAATTGCTTAACCTCAACACTCGCAGACCGGGCGCGTTAACCACTGCGCCATCGAGCTCATCAGGTTATATACATCATGGTTATATACATTAGAATAAATATTATTAACGGGATTATTACCCTGTTATAATTATAATTATAACCCCCAGATAATTTCGACAGAACGCCACTACATACCTAGATTGGTTAGAGAAGCGATTGAAATTACAATATACAAAAATTTCAATCGCAAAGATGGGTTTAAACTTTCGCGTATCTGACATCCAGTGATTAGCTTATGTAAAGACCGCAAAAAGAACAAACAAAAGTGCCGTTTCGCGATCTGATACGGTCAGTGTAGTGTGTCGAGAACAAGTTTGAGTGAATAGTGACTTAGGAGACAGTGGTACGAGTATCGAGCCCAAAAAACGACTAAGGAAGAGAGTAGATCGTTTTGTCTGCTCATAATCACCCACCCGCAATAACTTCAGTACATTCGTGATCGCGCATGAAACTTGTGCCAAAATATCGGATACTCGCACACAACAAAAACATGGTAATAATTCCGTTAATAATATTTATTAAAATATACAGAAAAATCCGTAACACACTTACCCACCCTGGAAATTGAACCCAGAACACCTCCGTTTCGCGACTCTGCCACTCAGGTGTTAATTTATTATTATTTTATTGACATTTTGTATTGCACAATTATAGCAAAAAGTAGAGTATTACTAGAGAGGTAAATAAAAATGAAAATAAAAATAGCGATTTTGGCTGTTACAAAAAGAATGTCAATTCGACAAGATTGCGACAGCGACGAACAGTCTCTTTCTATCGCGTTGCTAACATCTCCTGTCGGATAGACACTAGCAAGCCAATCATTAAAAACGTCGGGTTACAAGCGAGCCAATCACAAAATAGTGTATTTTGGACAGCCAATCTTAGTTAACGTACGGCCGCGGAGGTTTCCTTACATCGAACAGTGAATGACGCCCATAATTGTGTTGCGCCGACTTTGGTTCGGCATAAGGGATTGTGGTAGATTTCCAAACTGACTTTGATACTTTAGGACGACCACATCAAAATAACTATGATAACTATATATAGATATAGAACTAATAATGATACCTATCTAATATATCGCCAACTCATATTTGTTCACACTTTAAGTCTTATTATTTCATTTTACAGAAGCGAAAACGGTAACTGTAACACAGAACAAACCAAGAACTAGAAAGGCTACAAACCCTTTGGTACAAGACGAGAAGCTACCTCACGCGGAGGACGATGATGCAGAAATCCGCTATATGCTGCCACCCACAAAGAAATCCACCGGCAAGCCAATGGTCGCAACCAATGTCAGAAAAACGAGACGGTCGTGAGTATAGTGCCATTGCTTAGGAGTGTACAGGGTGGCTAGTGTGAGTTTTGTTTACTATCCGTATTGATTCGATGACGTTTATGAAAACGAAAATTAGTATGGCATTGAAGCAGCGCCTCCTGGCGACATACGAGAAGAGTTAAAATTTTGCTATATAAATTCTCGTTTTCGTTAACGTGATCGAATGGAGAATGGAACTCGCACTAGGCACACAAAGCAGGCAATGCTCAGAGTCTACATAGCATACTCAGATTTCGTTTTTAGAGATTATGCTAATTTGAACCTTATGTTAGTCTGTTATAAGCTGACATCGGTAACGGCAGAGCTTATTTACCTTAAGTTGGCGAGTGGATGTGACACAGCGTGGTTTAAACCACCAAAAAGTACCATTGGTTCTGTACAATATGAAATTTTAAAAATACATTTTTTAGTGTCCTTTTCCAACTTGAGCTAAATTAGCTGTACCTCTTTCCATCTGTGGTTATATAAGTCAAGTATACAATGTTAGGCGAAACCAAGTCATGAATTCATTATACATAAAATAATAAGTTTAAACGAACTTAGCACAGTTTTTCATATCATATATTTTTCTAAAAGATCTAGCTATTCAAACTATTTTAATGGAACTTTGCTGATTTTCTCTATGTACTCAATAAATTGTTCTGACACTATGAAATTGTAAAAAAACTTTTAAAATGACGGTATGTACTTACCTAATTGATAAAAACAAAATAAATTTTCGTGAGTTAAAAACTTACAAAAAACGGAAATTCAAGAATCCCACTAGGATCTAGAAAAACGAGCTATTACTTTTTTATATTATACCTTTATATGTAGCATAACATCGAAATAGAGAACAGACGTGATTTTTAAAAAAAAACCTTAAATGTGGACAAAATTAATAATATAAAATTTATTTTATTTTATACACCAAATTGTGTTTAAGTTGATTCAAAGAAATGAGCTGTGGAGGTATTGAAATGAAATAACTTTTACGGATCTAATCGCGTTTATTTTACACATAACTTTTTAATTACTGTAGAGGTATATTTATACAATACATGTTCGATAGGCGATGTTCAAAATGAACGTTTACAAAGCATTTTTTACTTTTGAAATCTTTTAGTTTATGAAAGAAATTGTATATTCTATGTTACCACCACATATTACATATTTATGCTCATTGGGCTGTGGTTTTATCATTACCACAAAGTGCCGTGTTAAACATTTCATTAATCAGGCATGCATATTCTCTATTTTTAATCAATAACTTATAGATATCACGTTCTTTTTTAATTTGACTGTTTAATTAAGGCTCATACATTTTACGGTTAATCATTGTTTTATATAATTGTATAAAATACATGATGTTGTTTACTTAAAATCACGCAAACTGAAACACTTCCTACGGACGTATCCATTTGTAAAATAGATCCGTCCAAAGTGTTTCATTGTAAAAGATTAATTCAAGAAATACTACTATCTCAACCAACATTTTATTATATTACTTTTATAAATTATTATGTGCATTTAAAATTACTCTTAAGTTTGTCAAATCAGATCATGTTTATGTACCAAGAATCTTTAAAAGTACAGATGAAATTAGATGAATTCTGGAAGACTAAAAAACAATGTTGTCTATGGAATGTTAGTTAGTACTATGTATGTAAGCAGTGGTTAAAGATGCTTAGTTACGTATCAAATCGAAATGAAATATTGTACCCTTTACATTGGATGCATGGGAGCAGGTAGTTAATATTATAAGACAATAAAACGTATTTTTATATTAAATTTGTGTATTATTTTAGTTAGTCTATAATAAGATAAGATTCCACCTTTTAAAGTAATACATATTTTATTATGTAATTTTTAAATATTGTATGTTGGCGGTCCAAAAATAAAGTCATATAAAGGATTATTTCCAATAGTTAGGTTGTATAGAAACAGTTAGTGTGAGTAGAAGGTTGTTACTGCATTTCCTGAGGTTGTTCATTGATACACTGACAATATTATTTATCGATTAACAGCTTCGGGAAAACAGTTACTGTAGAGTTTTTCGTATTAGCTATCCATTGGAAATAATTCAACATCACAATGTAACATTATATTGTAAATTGATTGCATTATACCAAAGCATGTACTATAGCTTTGTAACCTGCTTCCATCACTTCAGCATTCGCATGTGTTTTGCTTTGTTTTAACTCATGAGCACTTTAGCTTCTGCTGCACTCTACATTGTACTGCCAATGCCATTTTCAGTTTATTTTATGCATTTATTGATAATAATTATGATATATGTTTTTATTTGACTTATACCTCTTATGGTCTGTTGCGCAAACGATAAAGCATTTTTATTTGCTTCAAATTTGGTACAAAAAGTTTAATTGATAAATTGTACTAAATTCACATAACGTTATTTCTAGCATGTCATATCCTAACTATAACTAAGTGGAAAATATAAAAAAAAATTTGCTTAGTTATTGTTCATGGTTTGAATATTATTTTCGACATCATCTTGGTCAAATCAATTCAATATGTGTATGATTATTATTACCTTGCCTTAACTTACCAGTTTGCATTTCAGAATTAATACAAGTCTGTTTATTTTTTGTCACAGCTTCATAAAGATTCCCAAGATTTATACATCGTCGAATGTATCTCTGAACTCTGAAAGCCGAGATTATCTAGACTCGGACACAAGTCCCCCTAAAGTACTGTGTAGGAGAAAAAGAAGGCTCAGTCTGTCGACTGTCATGAGTAAAAACAGAAATAAACACAAGCGAATGAAGAGAAATTCATGTCCCGTCATAACCAATGATGTATCTAGTGACTCTAACAACTCTTACCATATTATCCTGAAAACAACTGACGACTGCAGCCTAAAATCTGATGAATACAGATCGGAATCATATCAGTTACTAATGCCACACAGTAAGAATACATTTGTTCCTCTCGAAAAAATCGAAGAAAACAGTTCCGTACCCAATGACAAGCTTGATTCAAAGGGACGTTGCACTCTATCCAATTCAGAAATTGTAAAAGATAACCTTTGCACAAATATAAATGACGATTTGACATCATCTGGTAACACTGATTTTGTCAACTCCAGTAGCGTATCGTTACCGATGTCTCCTGAATTATCAGTTGTTGAAAGTTTATCCGTAAGTCAAAAGCTTATAACCTCTGTAAATAGCCAGCCCACTTTAAATGAAATACATGCTAACGATTTAACGGAAAATGTTATTCAAAATAAATACGTGTTATCCCAGATTGATGTGAGTATGCCTTTGATGCAACAGGAGTGTGGAGTCCATAGAAGTTTTCATGGCACCCTGCCAGCTGATTACACTTGCAACGAAACAAAGGATTCAGTTGTATCGGAATCATTTTTGAAGAAAGTGAATACTGTAAATATTGGTGAAGCTCCTACAGTGTCTATCTCGTTAGATCAAAGGCTGAAGGATTTACTATTGGAAAGTGCAAAGAAAATGTCTATGCCAGAGGAGGATAAAGTTGGCAATCAAATTGCAGCCGTTAATAAAGAAGAAAACATAAAAAAGCCCCGAGCGAAACGGTGCTCTACACCTCGTAAAAGAAAAGACACGAAAAAACCTAAATTGTCCACAGTGGAACCTGTAGTTGAGGAACAACATATGGAAACTTTCTCCTACGGTGGTAGGAAGTCTTGCCCGCCATCCATTCAAATTATCGGTGACAATAATGCAGTAAACGACATTCAAAACAACAACATAGTCAAAGAGTCGCTGGTAAAAGATAAGCCAAAAGCAACCAGAAAAAAGAAAGATATCATCAAAGTAAAAATATTGAAACCCAAAAGTAAACCTCAGAAAAGCGAAAAGAATGAAAAAAATGCTAAGAGCATTTGTAGAACTTCAGTGCCGGCCGGTAGCGGAATAAATGACTATGAACCTGGTTTATCAATTCAAGATTTGAGCGACAGCATAGATTTGATACACAATCATTCTGAAACATGCCTGCATGCAAATGATTGCATAGGAGATAGTGTCGAATTTATGGAATTGACTGCCAAATCTGTTATTTCTGTAAACTCATCTGCTTCATGCGATTGTAAATCACATCAAGTATTCAAAGAATGCCAGGATTTACCAGAAATGTTCTGTCATAATGCTCAAGACTGTATCAGTTCGCAAAATGGTAAGGCTAGCAACAATCATTAATTTAATGAAAAAAAAATCGTAAATCTCTGAGACCGATGGTCTTACCACTAGACCACAGAGGCGGTTAAACTTTTAATTACAAAGTACGACAAAATTTTCCTTTAATTATCTAAGCTTTGGCGATCCTTGGGGGAGGCCTATGCCCAGCAGTGGGCGTCATATGGCTGACGATGATGATGATGATGATGATCTAAACGTTTTACAAATTTCTTTTTAGCTGTGGAAACCGTTCAAACCCAGTCGACAGGCAACACAGTTTATCTCAGCCCTGTACAAAGCGAAACGTCTAATAGCAGCCTTATCACAGAAGACTTGTCCGATGAATTAGCACCACCGTCACAGTCCACAAAGTGGTATTTATTGAGCGAAGACGACACTAACATCACGGGTATGAACGCAGGCGGCGTGTGGCCACAGAATACTAACTTGGGCTCTTCTAGTTATGGCTCAAGCCTTAAACAACTGTTTCCCATAGCCTGCGCAGTGCCCGATCTGTCTACTATAACTGAGATGTCCAAGGAAAATGACGAGACCAGTAGAAAACCAATCTTAAATTTAAATTATGATAACAACACTATGAAGGATATAGACTCACAGAGTATATTTGATATGAATTTGTAAGAAGTAGTTTTAAGTTATGTTTAAAAAATATTTTTATTTATTGCGCTGAGCGTATGAGAATTTGTAATTTACTTATTATTGATGTTCTTGATTTAAATAATAATAAAAAATAAGTAAGATCCATGATTAAAATAAACAATGGTTTTGAACAATATCTTTCAATAGATATCATAATTTATATCCCAGTCCTTTTATCAACCTACATTCAAATAAATATGATATCTATGTCTAAAATAACAAGTGATTGCACTGATTGCACTGACCCTTGCGTATTCTTCATATTAATTTTGTGATTGGGATCCATTAAATGAAACACATACTTTACTTCAAATTACCATATTTTTAACCGACTTCAAAAAAAGGGAGAGGTTCTCAATTCGGTTGTATGTTTTTTTAAATGTTTGTTACCTCATAATCATAACACCGTCATTTATACACCGATTTGGAAAATTCTTTTTTCATTTGAAAGGATATACTTCCAGATTGCACTAAGATCTAATAAGTATTGTTGACCGCTGGATTTTGAACTAGAGCAGGACAAAAGTAATAAATATTACTTTTGTTTCATTGCATGTCCATAACGAATTACTAATATTTTTCAAATTCAAACTCGCTGCGCTCTGCGGTTCATTTGTTTAGACGCAACGAGCCAACGATTAACGCTCGACGAAGTTTTACAGCCGAAATTAATAACCTATCTCTGGTAAGAGATCTTCCCCCTAAGCTTGGTAACTAAACTAAGAAAGGGAAGATCTTCCCCCGAGCTGGGTGGTATAACTCGGGGACCGAGGTCCAACGGATGTTAGTTGGAGGTGCTATATATAGCGAAAGAGATGGTGAAACTTCGCTGCCGCGATGCAGGCTTTCCATACTATTTTATCGTCGTAGTATGGCGTAACTATTAACTAATCTGTGGTCTGCGACGTCGTTGCTAGACTCATCATAAAACTAATGGCTATGCTTTAGTTGCTCAATGTACCTTTCGAATTTATCAACAGGATTCATTGTACCTCAACCGTTTTGACAGAAACTACGATAAAATGTCGGATCTTCCCAGCTGGGCCCTCGGCTGTATAACGCTCGAAATACATAAAAAATATACTGATCTAATGTACCTCCCGCGATTTATGTGTTAAATTCAAGGAATCTTTATTAGAACAAAAATTCAGCTTGAAAGTTTTGTCTTCCTAGCGGGGCCCTTCTTAGTAATCAAAGTGGATACGAATAAAAAAAGTATACCATTTTATTTTTTTCCAATGTACCTCTTAGTTCTTCACAATTTACCAAATTTAGATATAAAATTATGATATTGGTAAATAACAGTACACGCTTGGTAAGGTAAGGTCAGCAACAGGTAATATTTGCTGCAATGAGAGTAGCTGTGAATAGTTTGTTTATTTTTATTTTTCCTAACAAAAAAGCAGTTTTCATTTAGTTAGTAATATCATTGGTGGCTGTATATTTTAACTACAGCTTCATCATAGTAAACCACAGCACCGCACTAGGCCCTCGTGGTGGTTCATAAACTACGTGATCGGCCATAGCTCGTTCTCCCTGTCCATCTATAGGGAAGGCTCGTGCCCTTAGAGCATTAAAGCTCGTGCCCCAGCAGTGGATTGGTGATGATAATCGCGTTCACTCACTCTATTTGAACGGTTTATACGTCATTAGAAAGTTTTTTCACTATAAGATAAAGTTTCGCTTGACATTTCGTCCTCCCCGAGTGACGGCCGGGGCCGAGCGGGTACCCTCTTACAAATAAACTTAGTGTTTTATTTATGGCACTTGAGGGTAAATTTGAATCGCATGAAGATAAGAGTTACCTGCATCATCCCATTCCCGCCACTCCTCAAATATTATAAATATATTAACCGATCTTCGGAAAGATCGGATTGATTTGCGCATTCAGTAAAGCCCCACATCTTTACTGATACTCATTATATACATATATTCGTATCTTTTCTATTATCATTCAATATCATCTAATAACAAAGTAAGTTCATATACTATCACAGAATACATAAATACTTTGACACTGGCTAAATATGCTAACCGCACGAAGCTATTAACTAAGGAAAAAAGTAGGTTTAGTCTATGATTGTCTTAGCTGTCACTTTCAATTTGTTTACGTTTTGTGGATTTCATCGATCTTAATATTTTTTATTCTGTAAAATGTAATATTTATCACAATGCCGAGACTTTTTCCTTTGAGGATATCTATAAAAGATTGTTTTATTTTAGTACTTTTAGTTATTTTTAATACAATTCATATAACGGACATGGGTAAGCAACATTTTCAATTCATAACATAAAAGTTTTTTTCGATAAACAGTATTTAAATAAAAACTATTTCAGCAAATAACAATATTCCAAACAAGGAAAATAAAATGAAAGAAGATAATAATGATAAAACAGTGAGTTTTAACGAAAATGAAGATTATTTGAAAGACTGTCCAACTATTGATCAGAAGAATGTATCATTGTGCTCCACCTTACATTATCCGTGTATTTCGTGCAACAGAAGCATAGATTGTCGCTATGGTGGTTTTTACGAATATAAATGTATAGTTAAGCACAAAGTTGTGTGTAATGTAAGTAATGCACTTATTATATCAATTTCAAAGTGTAGCTGGTTAAAATTACCTATAGTTAATAAATTACAAAGTTATCATGACTAGATAATCATATATCAAATGTAAAATATTCATGAGTAAATATTAGTTCAAAATACTTTTTATACTTGTAATATTTTACCTGTAAGAATGGGGTTAGGGGTATCACTTTGGGCGTCATCTAGTTTAATAGACTAGGGATGATCGATGTCAGCCAACATCTATGTTTTGTGCTCGTCAGCTATCGATGTCATCATCAATGTTTTTGCAACATCGATCATCCCT
The DNA here is from genome assembly GCA_963082485.1 of Eudonia mercurella. Classification (NCBI taxonomy): domain Eukaryota; kingdom Metazoa; phylum Arthropoda; class Insecta; order Lepidoptera; family Crambidae; genus Eudonia; species Eudonia mercurella. Next base: position 6,222,565 of record OY720037.1, read on the forward strand.
AGTCTATTTTTTGCAAACATCGCCATCGTGAGATCGATAATACGATCTTTTATACGTTGCAATATTGATGTTTTATCTTTTAACATCGATGATCATCGATCATCCCTATAATAGACCAAAGCAAATGAAGGTGATATTGGGCTATATAAATCATGTTCTGGTTACATTTAGTTTTAAGTTACATTAAGAAAATAATTATAATTTATTTCTGCCATCTTTCAGGGCAATAAATCATTTAACAGGACAGCAATATGCAGGTTTTGTTATCAAACTGAAAAATGGGAACATAGATGTGATCAGAAAGCAAATTGCAATTCTGTAGCTTCACCTCTAACACACTATATGTAAGTTATAATTTGGTTTCAACTCCCTACAAAATTAAATTTAAAAATATATTTATATTAATTCATCCATAATTATAAAGTTTGTTGGTATGATATGATACCTATTTGCTTTTTTTCCATGAAAAAGTAATATCAAAGAAAGAAGTTCCAGATAATTGTCATGTGGTGGGATGAAGGCTGTGTATGAAACGAAAATAAATAGGTCCATGCTGTAGGCAATATTATTTGCTGGAAGTATCTGAATATTTCCTATCAAAAACTTATTACTAATGTTTCTCTTACAGGACAAACTGTACAGTGTCAGATGATGTTGTTTGCTTGGGCAATAGAACATTTTTGAAGAAAATTAGATGTTCTTGGACAGCAGGCACCCGGTGGGGTACTGCTTTGATTCTTGCTTTAACTCTTGGAGGATTTGGGGCAGACAGATTCTACCTTGGTCATTGGCAAGAAGGTATTGGGAAGCTTTTCAGTTTTGGTGGGTTAGGTGTTTGGACCCTTGTTGATGCCCTACTTATTGGAATTCACCACTTGGGTCCAGCTGATGGTTCATTGTACATTTAAAAATATTACCTTTAAAATAAATCTATTAAAAACAATATGGAGTTTCTTTAACATATTTAATAAAAATTTAAAATTTATCAATAATTTTTATTAATGAAAATGTTCATAAACTAATTCAACAAGATCATTTTTTCTTAAACCAGTCAATGCTTTAAGATTTGGAATATTCTTGGATTGTAATATGTTCTTTAACTGTGTGACAGTGAAGGTATTTATCTTTTTATTTCTGAGACAATTCTGTAGGTGATCTTCATCAATTGCTGCCTCTGTCTTAGTCTTTTTGCTAGCTGTACCAGATTCTTTAGCTGCAGGACGTTTTAGCGCTGACACTCCAAATGGACCAAATATTTCTTCAAAAGCATCTTCTTGAACTTGATCAAACTTAGCAGGATCAGCCTTTGTTGTATCAATAAATGGATCTTTATCATCATCTTCTAAAGCTATAGCTTCTAGAGCTCGGTATTGTGACTGAAGCTTTGGATTCTCAAACATATCAAGACTGTAATCAAACTTTAATTTGTTAATAACATCTTTCATAGCCTCTTTTTGTTCTTGAGAGACATCAGTATTACTTTCATCTTCTTCAATTGATAGTTGTCTAACATTTTCAATGGTAGGGATTCTTATAATGTCAAATCCAATTTCAGTATCTAAACCAAGAGGATGAGAGCATGGAGACAATGCAACCATACTAGCTTTGGAATTTACTCTTGTGCCCAGCACACATATTGCTACTACTGACATATCAATACAAGCTTTATGCAGTGCCTTGAATGCTGCAGTAGAGCCTTCAACTATGCTTTCATTGGGAAATAAGAAGTAGCTAGGCTTAAAATACCACTTCTCTTTACTTATGAGGCTAGCTGGTTTGAAACCAAGTAGTTTTAGCATGGGAGGACCAAAAGGATTGGCCATTACTTTTCTTTCTTCATCAGTAAACTCAACATTTTTTCCTCCAAATTTAACAAAATGTAGAAGTTCTGACTTTAGCAGAGGTAATTCCTTGTTTTCGTTGTCATCATCATCTTCATTATTTTCAACTGATATTTTCAGTGTTTTATTTACACTGGTCACAACTGCACTGGTGTCTCTATCTAAATGTACTTTTTTGGGTTGGTAGTTACTTTTAAAGAGACTATACACCCCAACTCCTATTTCAAATCCATTACCAACTTCGAAAGATAATTGAGCAATCGCCAAATGTCTGTGTGATTGATTGTACATCAAACTTTCTATTTCTTTGGAATCCCATACCGGTTTTGGTAAGGCAACATCATGACTTCCACAAGCATCCATTAGAAATTCTTTATAAAATTTGTGGGGTTCATAGTCTTCTTTTGCAACATTAATTATTTTGATCTCAATGTCAGATTTAACCATTTCTCGAACCCTGGTAAAAGTTGGTTCATGGTCTGAATCAATGGGAGGTATATCCAATGCCGTAAGCAACAATATTGTTCTATTTAGCAATTGCTTTTTACAATTAGCAAACATTTTACTGCAATGCCATAAAGCGTCTGACATAATCAGTTCCTTAGCTTGACTGTACAGTGATAAATCTATGTTTTTAAGTTTTTTATAATCATTTAAATTGGGCAAATTTAGAGGAAAAATTTGTTGGACATTTTGTGAACCAAAACTTGATGAGTCTACATCCTCTGTGCCATAAAGGCAGACGCCCAAGTAATGAGAACTGGGTTGTCGTAAATGGTGTCTCATCAAACGACATGTCGCAACGTGACTTACGTCAGGGGACTTGCTCTTCTTCGGATTAAATGCATTAATCAACACAACAGTACCTGGTACGCCTCTCCACGCATGAAATTCTTCTATTTCATCATCGGAATCCATGATTATTCAGTTATCTTCAGTAATCTTCACTCAGGTAGGTCGGTAGGTACTCGCTTATATGACAAACTATCGTAATGCAATCTTACTTAGATTACATTACAATATTTAAATTTAATCTGTTTTTTTATGAAAAGCAGAGAAAAACTAAAACGAAACAAATAGTAAAAATGTAGGTTTCAAGTTTACAACTATTTTATTTTGTTCGTTTCCCGTTTCCCTCCCAATCGCAATCCTTTTTAAAATGTCATTGTCATCTGTCACTCACTCACAGTGACTTTTTTTTTTATGGCTTTGCACAAGCATTTAGCCAATAAAAAAGCCTTACAATACTTTTTAAACAAACAATATTTGATGATGATGAATGATAATAGAAATGAGAACTGAGAAATGATATACCCCCCAACCCCTCGAGTATCTCAGTAAAGATGTGGGGCTTTACTAAGTTCTCGGGCGGACTTCTTAAGAGAATTTGAAAAGCAACGTTGCACTGTTTTGTTACATTTGCCAACACTCATGCACACTCGGGAACACATATCTGACAAAACACAAATTTTAGAAAATAAAACAAAACCGCAGACATGACTCTTTACTTTCCCGCCAAGAAGTCCCCTAATTAGAATCGGCCTACAGCCACAGATTAGGTAATAGCTACAGCTCTCATCGTCGGTGAAGGCTAATAATACTAGGTCTAGCCCATACAGCCTAATGTTATGTTAACACTACGTACCTTTATTCACGCGAATCATGCATGCGTAACCTTCGATCAACAATGCGTAAAAAGATAATGAGAATTGAACTATAAACTGCTATCAACTATAAAAAGTAGATATGTCTCGGTCGTTTGGATAAAATAACGCCTTTTATGTTAAAGTGGCAATAATGTATCTGTTTGTGCGTTTTATGTGGTAAAGTGATTAATCTAAAAGGGCGACGAAAATGTCGAAAACTATAGGAGATAGGGACCTAATTGTAGTTTTAAGGATCCATATCTCGTCGATTTTAAAGTGTATATAAACTGTTTTCAAAAACTTTCTAACGTGGTTACACAACCAGAAATCGAAGTCAATCAATTCTCTCTCACTTATATAGTATAGTCGCACATTGTTTTATTTCAGATAATATAAAAAAAAAAAAACAATTTGCTAGGCAGCCTCATAACGACAATAAAAATAAATAATTTTAAAAAATCGAATGTTAATAAAAAATTGAATTTTAACCTTTTCATGCATGATTTGATGACGCTTGAAGATGGATCATCTTCCTGGTCAGGGATCAATTTTCTCTACCGTACCAAAGTAGTTATCTAACCATTAGAAAGAAAAGTACCTATTTAAAGCTTGTTCTAAAGTAACCAATGTAAAGACAAATTACTAAACTAAAAATAATTATCGATAATTATCTGCAACACGCGATTGCAATAATTGCATGTCCTTTGTTGATGGGACTAGCACGAGTTAAAAAAGGCGACTAATCGCACAAGGTTGCTGTAGGGTGTAATTAGTGTGTTAGGGAGGCACCGGGCGACCGGCGGCGTACGGCAAGGCGGAGGCATCGGCGGAGCGTGCGCAGTGGCTGCGGCGCGTCGGGGCTGCGCAATCCGTCATTCGTTCGCGGGCCCACGCCGCGACTCCACCTCGAGCTCGCTACATCGGTCGGTACGGGAGCGAGCCGCCGCGTTCGAGAGTACGCGTTGCAGAGTCAGCTCGGCTGTGCCATCTCGTGGTGCACGGGCACAAGGCGCTAGAGCGCGAGCCACTCGCCCGGGAGCACGCGTGCGCGAGCGAGCGCGTGCGCGGCGCCACCTGCGCGCGACGACGGGCCGCGAGCATGCCAGGGGCACGGCGCTGCCGCGCGTAGCGAGCCAGGCCGTGCGCGCCATCGCCATGGGATGTGCTTCGTCTGCCGAGGAGCGCGCTGCTATCGCGCGCAGCAAGCTCATCGAGAAAAACCTCAAGGAGGATGGTGTCCAGGCTGCCAAGGACATCAAGCTGCTGCTCCTTGGTAATGGAGCTGGCCTCTCTCTCTCTTTATGTAGTGGGGGGTTGCGCGCGCACCACGGTCACAGCTCTATCGACTGAGTTGCCCGTGACGCGCACGAGCCGGCATCGGCACTCACTCATAATAATAAAGCACTGCTGAATTCACATAGAACATGAATATGAGCATTTAACTGTTGGTCTATCTTCATTATAGGCACCTCTAAATATATGTCTAGGAAAAGTAGTAACTAGTATAACGAGATTTCAAAGAAATAAGGAAAATCAACTTAAGGTCTCTGTAATTCATACTAGTCCTGTCTATTGATCTTGAGACCAAGCTTGGGTGTCAAATAACATTTGTGGCTGCGGTTTCGAGCGTGGTTTCGAGACCATCATTCATCTTGTATTGTTTTACATTTGCAACAAAATAATTTCTATCTATAATCGGCTAGATGGGCTGAAACATTTGTTATACTAAAAATAAACAATGTAAAAAAAGGATTTGATAATAATAAAAAAAATTACTTTACTTACTGCCGCACTAAGTACAAAAAAAGTTGCTACATAATAATATATTTTATAAGTCCACGTTAGTTACATCAAAATACAGTACAAATTTTCTTTAGAGTAGGGATGGCGGTTCTTTCCGAAAAAGATCGATTTTTTAATCGATTCGAATCGTAACTTGATGAATCGTTTAACAAAAAAATTGAGGTCTAAAAGATCGATTTCTAAAATATCGATTTTTTTCAAGTTTGTATTTACAATGTAAATATAAATCCATTTATGAAAAACAAGAAATATACTATAATAAACGATGTCTGGGATCTCTTATCAGTAAAATCAGGGATTTTTTTAGTTCAGGGAATTTGATAATAACAGTTATTTTTTATTACCATGTCAAAGTATCGGGTATATATCGGGTCGCCTAATTTTTTGTACTTCTAATTGGCAATGGCACACAAACGGTTAGCCTAAATTTTTCGCATAATTTCACTCTTCATAATCGTGTTTGGTCTAATTTCACTTTGCCTAACTTTTTATCGCCATATTGTTATTTACCAAATTGTCACGACATTTCGCGGAACAATTCGTAATCTCTAAAGTTTGCAATTACTAAATATTAATTCGCACAAAATTAAAAATCACAAAGTATAAAACGCCTACTCATTTAAACAAGGCAATGTAACTTGAATTTAATTATTAATATTTATTAATACTAACGTAGCATGCAGGTAGGCATGCAGCATGCAAGCAGGTATGCCATGCAAACAGACATGCAGCATGAAAGCAGGCATGCAGCATGCAAGCAGGCATGCAGCATGCAGCATGCAAGCAGCCATGCAGCGCCATGCAGCATGCAAACAGCCATGCAGCGCCATGCAGCATGCAAGCAGGCATGCTGCTGCAAGCAAGCATGCAGATGGTTTTTGTCACGGCTCCGGTGCTGCGGGCTTAAATTACACACTAGGGTAGGGCAGACAAGACTACGTGGAGTCAGATTTGCAGATATTTGCTTCTGTCAATTTATTTTTTCAAATAAAATTGTTTTTGTCCTATAGAAGAATTGAAATACCATGCTTATATTCGTTTCTTAGGTTGATAAATTTTTGACACATTTAATATTAGATATGCTAAAATTAGAGCTTTTATATATTAAGCGAAATCGTCGTAATGCTAAAATAACGTTACGCCAATATATTTTAGGGTATTTCACATTATAGATCCTAAAATTAGGGCTTTCAATTCTTAGATCAAATTATAATGGTGGCAAAACAATTGTTAGGCGAAACAATAATTGTTCGTTTTAAGTTTAGGCCAATACGGTTTGGCCATGTACTATTAGGACTAAAATTTTTAGGCGAAACGAAGGGCACCCCAAAGTATCAGAACAGGAGGCTGACCGCCTAACTCGATCGCTTTCGATCGCTTTGAAGGCAAGGCGAGGTTTTTTTTTTTTTTTTGAGAGAGTTTGCTGATTGCCTCAGACGGCATTTTCAGCTTCACCGGGCTTATTTGGGGGCGGCGAGGAACGTAAAGGGTCCCTCAAGCCGTGTGAAACGAATCACCTTTGGAGGTTTTCTAGAGGGAACGGCATCGCGCACTAGTGCGCGTCCCCGTGCCCTACTAGATTCTCCGAAGGGTTCGGATCGGATCGGGGGGCGGAACCACCCGAGGGCGCCTCTAAAGGCTCGGACCTCGGCTCGGGTAGACCGGGCCGTGGAGGAGGAGAGAAGCGCCCAGGTACATGTCTGTACCTGGTATAGAGCGCGTGTGAACCGGTTCTTCGTACCCTTGTTCTACGAGTACGGTGTCTTGGACCTAAGCTAGTGTGCATGTTTAGTGTATTCTGTAAATGTGTAGTGACATTTAGAGGATCGGGCGGGGGGGCGTTCGCAACTGTTATGGGGTCGTCGGGGTCGTCTAAGATGTGTTTAGGACGCCTAGATGAGAACTGTTTTGTTGGTGGAAGGGCACCAACGTAATAGTTGGCGGCCGCCACAACAAGCGGGTTGGGGTGGTGGGGGGCGTTATCAAAGTAACGTCTGGAAACGTCTTTGATGAAATCTTTAATAGTATGAAGATCAAGATCACGGTGGAGATCTACATTGCGATAGTACCACGGGCAACCCGTGGCGCCACGCATGAAACGGTTTTGGAGGGTTTGTAAAGGATACAGATAGTAGGGCGCGGTATGCGCGAAAACTACGCTAGCGTAAGTCATGACCGGGCGAATGCAGGCTTTGTAAATTGTCGTCTTATGTCTAAAAGACATTTTACTTCGTCTGCCTATAAGGTGGAATAACCGGCCTAATATAAACGCGGCCCTGTTACGGACGATTTTAAGATGAGGACAAGGCGAGGAGGAGGCGTCATCTAGTAATTTCGAAAGCAATATGAAAGCAATATCGACAGCCATAGGCTATAGCTTTCGATGTTGCTTTCATATTAGAAGAAGACACTTATTTTCTAAATGTATTTGTTACATTAAAAAGTTAAAAATTAAAAAATAGCATCAAAGGTGAATCGATTCATTAGGTTACGAATCGAATCGCTTTAAAATAGATATATTTCGGAAAGAATCGCCATCCCATGCCCGGCGCCTTTACGGCACTCTTACACCGATTAAGCGACAAAAACTATATTACTATATTACTTGATTAAAATAATAATGGAGTAAAATCGGCAGTAGATTTTTAAAAAGATAACGGGAGCTTTACTATTTCTTAACAAAATAAACAATTTGAGGTAGATGAATGGACATAAAGTAAAAGTAAAATATGAACACTTCATCAATTAAGAATTCCACATAGTTATTTCAATGCTCATTAGTGACTATTCGTATGTAAACTAATTTAAATGGCTTACATACATGGTTAGATTTAACAATAGCAACTAACAGAATAAACTGAAAATAATAGCATCAAAGTAAAAAATAAGAAGCGCTTTACTTACCCTCAATTACTTATTATTCCCAACAAACACTACCTACATAAAAATAAGTATTTATTTCGCTAATCACAGTATGTATATTACGACAGTCAGCCTATCAAGGCGTAAATAAACAAATGAATGACGCAGTATCAATCAACAAACAAATACAAAAGTCAAACTTACATTACTTATTATATTATTTATATTATTATCATTATATTACATTACAAACTTAAATTACAAACGTAACTTTGAAGGAAACTAAGCACACAGCCATCTCGCGAGTTTTTGAGTAATTAACCCTTTAATCGGCAACACTGTAATATTACGGGTACATTCAACTGTAAATATTTTTTTGGTTTTTACCAAAACAGAAAAAATCAAATGTCGATTTTCAAGGGTGAAGTATCGATTCACTGAATGATTAAAATAATCGATTTTTTTGGGCCGAAAAATCGATTCTTCGATTAATCGATCTCAGATCGCCATCCCTACTATAGAGTGTTCATACTAGTCTCGTTTGGACCCATATATGTATATGGGTAATAATGGAGATAGATTACTATGTCGTTGTCTTAATTGATTCTTGATCTTGATGGTACCTATGTCTTTAATTTACATTCAGAATAAATTCATCCCCGCGACTGCTGTTGGTAAATAGTCATCCAGATTAGCCTGGTATTTAGCGACTCGTAAAATCCACTAAAAGAATACCAGAATCGAATCCTCCACATATGAAATGTATGAAGATAAACCGGCAGTTTATTATACCAAAGACATGAAGATTTATGTTCATCATCGTCATCATCAGCCTATAAAAGTGCCACTGTTGTAGACTTTTATGGATGTACAGGAACTACAGGACTTCACACATGAACAAATAGCTTAAAGGAAATCGGGCTATAACCCCAACACTTACACCCTTAAATTAACCGACTCTGTGGTCTAGTGGTTAAGACCACCGGTTTAGACCTAGGTCCAGGGTTCGATTCCCAGCGGGGGGAACATGTTTGTGTACTCGGTTTGGTTGTTGGTAGGGCTTGTTAGTCTCTTGCTACCACCAGCTTATCTAAATATGTCGCCATAACATCAATGTTTGTAGCATTGTTGTGTTCCGGCAGCTAGAGATAAGATAGCCAGTGCCTCAGTAGTTGAGGATTCCGGGTGAAATGCGCTTCCATCAATTGGCCTATCGTCACTTAACATCAGGTGAGATCAAGGCACTGTGCTTACCCGTTAAATATATTTAAAAAAACACGCTGGCGCTGGTCCAATGTGGGTTTAATGGGGTTTAATTGATTATAATATTACCTATATTTTATTATTATTATCTTTCTATTTCTATGAGATTTTATTATATTTCTTTTTCTATTTCTTATTTTACTCAAATTTTTATATTACAACAAATACAATCGTATATCATCATTATTGGGTATCTATTGGACAAGCTCTGCTTATTTTAGTATTAGAAAAATAGTGGTAAGTAAGTACATAAGTAAAAATAGTAAGTTTTATCTAAACTCAGGTATACAGCACAACGCATAGGTAAAAGTTTGTAAGACCATATTGATATTAGCCTATAGGTATAGTTACCTGATATCAACAGCCTTTAGGAGACTCAACGATACGCTACACTATCTTTTTGTTTTATCAACAAAATCGGAGAAGCGCTTAGGTAAATGACAATAATTTCGAAGGTTTTTCGCGCAGTTACTTCAATATGAGATAATGGAGTCACGCGGACTTGAAAAATCCCTATCACAAACCATATAGAGCACTAGTTATGTAACCCAGGGTATGTGACCACCCGCATTTTTCTGAATATTCATGAAAAATTATCTAAAATTAACCTTTGAAAGGGGTGTCCATCTTTAATAAAATTATATGGACTTACACTTGTTTTTATTTAAATACAGTTTATTTTTTGAAAAAAATGTCTTCACTTCCGTTTTTTTTCCTAGTCGATATATTTAAATAAAAAATGTTAGTTAAAGCGATAAAGTAACTCTTAAGCTTTTAGAAATAACAAACAGAATCCAAATCGAGCCATTAACATCGGAGGTATGGCAAAAAATGTAAAGCAAGGTCACAAACGCTATTAAAAAAATAAAAATTTGATTAACATGAAAAATATTAAAGATAGACCCCCCTTTAATGGTTAATTTTGATAATTTTTATGAATATTCAGAAAAATGCGGGCGGGAGGTCACATGCCCATGGGCGACATATATAATTCTTACGCACTCCGATACGGGATCTCAAGCCCTCCGGTTCTGAGACGGAGTGGAGGTTGTTATTCGTCTTTCAAGTCACAAAAGATACTTTAATGGAACTCAATCATCTACCAACCGGTGGGTAGTAAAATTCCCGCAAGAACCTGTCTGAATGGCCTCCATCTTCATACCCATTTCTGCTGCCAAGCAACAGTGTCTTACATACATATAGATAGGTACTTACTCCTCTCACGTCTTTCTCCCAAAATGGGGTAGAAAGATCATCGAAATCACCTATTTTGAGTACTCACCACAGTGTCCTGAGCGACGCCACATTTAGTATAAACATAGTAGGGTTTCGAAGTGGATAACATCAGTGATGTGTGGAGTTTTTTGCGCCCATTCTTCTCCACAGCTAAAAAATAGACGTCCTGAATGGGTAGTAGGTAAAAAAATATTTGAACGATTCAAAAGCACTTTTCTAAAGTTTATTTGAATAAAAAATATTTGAATACCTGATGTGCAGTATCTTGGATTGGAATCTTGTCCCTTAGTCGGCTCTTAAGCTGATACATTATTTACACGTCTCAGACCTGCATAGGAACAGTATTGCATTGCCTTATTCCGGTTGAAGGTTATAATTTGAAACCTCTGGTCAGACATATGCGAGTTTCCCATGATGTTGCAAGCGTCAATCAATAGGCTGCGTCGCCGGCCGCTTTAAGCGCTGATGCAATGGCAACTATGAAACAGCGCCTCATTGTCGAGCTGAAAACAAGCAAAAGGAATGCTAATAGAGCGTGCGTGATCCACTAGACTCAAGTCAGGAATTCGAAAAACGTCACTAAAATGTAGGTTTTTTTAAAGAAAAAAGCATTTTTCTAATAGTATTTCGAATATAAGTATTCTTAATTTCAACGACGAGATACTTTTGTTACTGAAAAAGATGCTTGATTGCCGACAAAGTCATCTCAGCCAAATCACATACACTGCTGGACAAAGGCCTCCCCCAAGGATCTCTAAAAAGACAGGTTTGTGCTGCTCGCATCCAAATCCTAATGCTGGAACAAATAAATGCAAAACGATGCTGCGTACTGGCAAAAATATGTGGATGGTCGCCATCCAGCCATCCAGTCGGATAATGCGAACGGGAATACGGAACCAAATCATGGCAATAGGGTAGCTGTCTGTCTGCTATAGTACGCACGCTACATTGAATACGGCTTATATGCTCGATGATCCTGGATTCCCGTTTCTCCGCTCTCATATTTAGGCCACAGAAAACTTTTAGAATAGGACTCCTTTGGCTTACAGAGTAGGTAAGAGTAGATAGTGTTGATTAATTTCGACCACGATAGCATAGTTGGTAGTACACCTGACCCGGCATATTATGGGGTGCAGGTTCGAATCGAATACGAGAAGAGTTAAAATTTTGCCATATAAATTTTCCTTTCCGTAAACGTAATCGAATGAATACGGATAGCATGGTCTTATTAGTCCATGCGGAATATGCGGATCATCATCATCATCATCAGCCTATACTAGTCCACTGCTGGACATAGGCCTCTCCAAGTGCACGCCGCCGAGCACGATCCGCGGCTACTCTCATCCAGCTCTTGCCAGCCACCTTGCGAAGATCGTCACTCCACCTAGTCTGAGGGCGTCCCACACTACGTTTGCCGATGCGCGGTCTCCACTCGAGAACTCGTTTACCCCAACGGTTGTCGGTTCTGCGGCTAATATGACCGGCCCACTGCCACTTCAGCTTGCTAGTATGGATGGACTTATTAGTCCATGCGGATAGAAGCACTACTCACACTAAGCACTCGGAGTGCCTTGTGCGATATTTGTATTCATTCGTTCGATCACGTTACGGAAAACCATGGTATTGAAGCAGCTTCCTGGTGGTATACGAGGAGAATCAACATTTTGCCATACAAATTCTTGTTTTCGTTCTAGACTTGTCTAGCGTACACGTGCTAACCAAGCATGTGTTGATTGAAAGTATTTTTCACTATTCGACCCAGTTAAAGTAATTTTTAGGTAAGTAAGTAATCTTTTTTTACTACTAGTGGACCCGGCGGACTTCGTACCGCTTTGACAGTTTCCATTCATTCCCTAGGGAATATCGGGATAAAAACTATCTTATGTGATAATTCAGGCTATAAACTATCTGTTTGCCGAATTTCATCCAAATCCATCAATCCGTTGCAGCGTGAAGAAGCAACAAATATACACACATACACACAAACTTTCGCATTTATATTATTAGTGTGATTATGCACAAAATTTCATTATTATCGGTTGAATAGTATACGCGTGAAAGCGTAAAATAACAAACAAACAAACAAACTCACTTTCGCATATTAATTTAGGTTACTATTAGTTATGATAGTTAGGGTATAAACTCTGATTTAGGCACATCTTCTTATAACGTAAGTATACCACTATTGTAACCCTTTAAAGGCCATCCCAATCATATCCAAACTACTCGGAGAATCTAGTAGAGCACGCTTACGCTTGCGTGATACCATTCCCTCTAGTTTCTAGAGGGAATGGTATCACGCAAGCGTAAGACGACTTCTGACGTTGTTTTGATCATGATCAAGCACTGTGGCTTGAGGAACCCTTTAAGTTTCTCGCCGCCCCCAAAAAAGTCCGATGACGCTGTGAAAGCCGTTTACAGATAAAAACTCTCTTACATTTTTGAGATTATCAGGAAAATCAATTTTTTTTATATTGACGTTTCCATGACAACAAAACAAACAAAAAATTTTGTATTGGAAAATTAAATTGTCGTTTCTAGTATTTTCTAGTATCCTCACCGTTTAAACCTTCCCTGAACTTCCACTAATATTTTAAAATCAAAATTAGCCAAATCGGTCCAGCCATTCTCGAGTTTTAGCGAGACTAACGAACAGCAATTGATTTTTATATATTATAGATAGATAGATAGAAATTGTAGTTTTATATTATTTGGTCGAATAGTGGATAAAACTTGTATTAGCCACTCCAATATTAAACTGCGCCGAGAGCCGTGCCGAGAGGTTCACGAATAAGTAGCGTAGGCAGGTGCATCAGTGCCAAAAATCTGCAGGTGTAACGAGGAACTGCTCGCTATATAGTGGCCAGTGCCAAAAGCTATTGGATGAAAAGGCTTTTGCGGCTTACGTTTTCAGTTTTACAATTAATATTTATCTACGAACAAAAACATCTAGGAGTAGTAGTGCGAATTTCATACGCAATTCGAGCTCGTTAACAAAAACGAAAATTTGTATGCCATTGAAGCAGTACAGTGGCCAAATTTTGCCATACAATAAATTCTCGTTTTTGTTTTCGAACGGCGATTGCAAATGAAATATTGTATGGTGGGTGTAGGTACATAGGACAAGTAAAGAAATTATTTATAAGTATTACTTTTTAATAAATAGTTAAACGTAAGTATGCGCTGGTGTGACCAGCAATTACATATTTACAATCCTCTTTAAACTGAATCGCTTTCTCTTTATTTATTTTAAGTGATTTAATTCGTATGCCATTGTAAATTTACATAATATTTTTGACTATATTTCCATATTATCATTGTTTTATCATGAGAGCGAGAGCGCAAATCTACGCGTGCATTTTCAAGTTTTTGAATTACCACGCTTGCCCGCTTGCTTGCTCTTTTGTTTTTTTAATTTATAGATCTTGAATCAAGCAATGGGATGTGTGGTTAAACGAGGGTTAAGCCTATAAGTGTTTGACGGTTATTTTGCGAAACATTATAATAATATCAAACGTAAGTTTCACCATGATATGATGTAACCATCTATCAGCTAGAATGGAGGCCATAAATTATATGTTGCAAATTTTTGCAAATTATTTTGATGCCTTTGTCGTAGTAACCACATTATAATATTCATTTCTAAAATCCAATTAGCTTCAAACGCAGAATATTAAAGTAATAAGTAGGTAGTACATAGTATAAGTACTATAACTTATTAGGCTCACAAAAACCTTTCCGCGCTATCAGAGACGCATTATCATTCAATGTGATTCAATCTTGTTCGTCGAATTTTTTTAAATGTTTTGTAGTGTATTACCAGTTTACCACTCATCGGCCGTACCTACTCATCCTAAAGCATTAATTGTGGGAGTCGATAACGTCCTTAAATTCGACGCGTTCAGTGAGTGTGGTGCACTTTATGGTGCCTGTGTTAATCCGCAGTCAGGCAGGCAGTACTTTATTATACCTACTATGCCCGCAGTGTCTGTTAATACAGGTTAATTATATTTTTAGACAATTTATTACGAAAAAATGGATTTAATGTGACCAGGTTTTATACAAATTGTCCTGTTAAAACCGATTCACTAGCAACAACATTGTAAAGGTGAATTCAGCATCTTTCAATGTGATGTCGTCTGTCATGTACATGAAGCTGTTATATCTATATATAAGCTTCATGGTCGTGCGTGTATCACCTCAGACCTTAGAGCATTAAGCTGTAGGGCGTGCCAAAGAAACAGACATACATACATACATATATACATACATACATACATGCTTACATACATACAAACATACATACATACATACATACGTACATACACATACACTCATCCTCTTTTAAAGATTTTAAATTACTTTCAAAATATAATTTCTTTCCAATCATCATAATTTCGTAAGCGATTAGAATCGAATAGACGTTTTAAAGATGTTTTTTTACCCTCATCTCATCATCAAAACAATAAACTCAAAATACATTTTTATCAAAAGCGCGTCAAACAATTATTCCCTATGGTATCACTAATGACATTCCATGTATGCCAGTTACAAAAAGTCCACCCGAATAAATAAAATAAAAATTCAATTCATTTACAAAAAGAAAAATATTTTTAATACAAAATAGTTTATTTAATTACAATTATATTGCTCTAAGTTTACAACCATACTAGGACATTTTAGCGCATTGCTTTTGTTCTATTTCGTGTGTAAATCTACTTTCACGCATGTGTGAGCGAGCCCGAACGAAGAGAACCGAACGCTTCCGAACGTCAGTCGAGCGGGGCGCGGTCGCGGTCACGGAGTGGAGCTGGCGCTTGTCATCCGGCCGCCATTATCTTGTATTTGAACGAATTCGTGAAATCAATTAAAATTCGCGCTGTCGTTTCGTGTTTTCAGTGCTGGGTGTAGCACAGAACAACTGAGTTATAGAAAGTGTGTTCGCTTTACGGTCAAAAGAGTGTGTAAGATTGATTTGAACAGTGTTTAGTGGTTCAACAGCTAGGTTACTGTGTTGGGTGCTAACGTTGTGTAGGGTAGGGTGGCTCCGGTTGAGCCGGAGCGGCTGGACGCGTGTAGAGCGCATGCAGAGAGAGCGGTGAAAGTGCGCCCGGCTGGGGAGTCGGGGCGGCCGGCGTACAAGGCACAGGAACAACTGCCGACATGGGGTGCGCCCAGTCGGCGGAGGAACGCGCGGCGGCCGCTCGCAGCCGACAGATCGAGAGGGACCTGAAAGTGGATGGCATTCAAGCATCAAAAGATATCAAGCTATTACTGTTAGGTACGAAAAGGGTCGTCTTTTCCGTTATCGGCATGGCCGCACCCATAACGTTTTAGAGTAAGCGTCTGATTCTCGAATGCACCGACTAAATCTCATGATTAGAACCCTGCGTGGTCCAATAGAGAGGTAGAATTCTTGAAAATTTCCTAACTCACCCTTCCTTGTTCTATGGGATTCTTTGAAATCAAAATCATGATTTTGATTTACTAGAATTTATTCATTTTCCATCTCAATATCAAACATAACTTTCAAATCATCATAGCTATAAATCTTCACAATAACTTCATCCAATATTTAACACAACGACAAATCAATACAATCAATTATTTTAAGGATTTTTTTTTAATTGAATTTCTTGGTCTTCCATAGTGCCTTGGCCTCAAGGCGACACTCTTCTGACCCATCTTCTACATTAATGATACCAAAGAGAATTTAACACTACGTTTAAGAGACGGGTCTTTCATAGAGAGAAAACGAACTGTCACTCTGTATGAACGCCATAGAGGAGAGTAATATGAACGCATACTAAAACTGAATACCAACTACAAAGCTGAAATTATTACGTACATGACGTACAGGGTTCCCAACATAATAATCGAAATAGTGATGTATTAGTCGTTGGATTTTTTATCGATAGCTATATTTTAAAAAAACGGGATTCCATTTATCTTTTTTTAAACTTTAGTTAGGGACTAATTAATGCCTTACTTACGCCAACGTTAATTCTCGGTTTAAACAAAAGTTATCTGACAGTTATCATTCAAAAAGTTAAACAAATTTTAAACTGAGCTTCACGTTGGCGCAAATGGGGCTAAGAGCAAACTCTGTTATTAAAATCAAAATCTCATTTAATCAAAATTCAAAAAAATTCAAAATTCAAAATCATCATTCCGTAAAATAAATTTTCAACATTAGCCGCTGAAGCCCATACAGTAAAATGCCATACGACATGACACTATGAAAATAGCTAAAATAAACTGTTCTAGCAGTTTCAACATCTGTTAATTGTCTTATTTTTATGATGGCATAAGCAGCAGAACTGAGTTTGCCGGCCAATTTCGATATATGAAGATTCTATTGAAGTTTTGAGTCTTCTTCTTCTTCTTCCAATTGTTTACATCTAGCAAAAATAATAATTATTAGTAGTACTGCATTTACAGTTTATATGTACATATTTGCTGTTCGGGTGGCATAGCAGGTAAATTAATAATAAAATATAAAATTATCGATTGTCGATTAAAAAATGACAAGCACTATTATCAGTTTATTTTCTCAATTTCAAACTTAAATTTTAATAGAAAACTTTTAAACCACGTAATCTTTATTGTAATGGCATAACAAAATGTGAATGCATGTTTACCTTTCTTCATTTAATGGAAATTAGGCCATGAATATTCGCTTTTGACCTTCTGACCGGTCGGCTCGTAAACCACATATTTCAGTTCACAGATTTTATAATGCATATCAACAGATCACATCACACGTGATGACGAAAACGTACTATTAGCGCGAAATTTCGCGAGAAATTCACGAAATACACAAATTCACACAATAAAACTTAACCAAAAATCGAGCTTTGTTTACTAACAGACAACAAGAATAAATTAATATCAAAGAGAATTTAACACTACGTTTAATTAATATGACGGCGGCGGCTGGCTGTCAGTCAGAGTGAGTGAGAGTCAAATAGGTGAAAGCAAGACAGCGATAGCCGCCATTATTTCTAGTACGCGTTTCATACATTACTTTGCATCAGTTTTTTACTAGGCAGTTGCGCCAGACTGAATGATACATTTTTCCTTTTGACAATCCCATGAAAAGATTTTGAATACATTCCAAACTTTGCTTTTAAATATTTAAAATCGATTAACAGCCAGCAACAAACAATAGATAAAATTCTGTAATATAACAAGAATAACTCTCATTATGTCAGTCAGGCAAACATTATAATGTTACCCTATTTGATTTTGATTATTTGATCTATCCACTGAATATTTGCACCACATGATCAAAATGAAATCCAAATCAACCCTGTGTCCTAAGATAGAGTCCTTAGGTTCATTTGCAAATGCACTGTCTATTTTCTATGGACCATTCCGTAAAATCACCTTATTTTAAAAAGACATGTGATCATCACTTTCGACATTTAAACATCTGAGTACCTAACACTCAGCATAGTGATAAGAAAAACAGTTGTTATGCATACCTATGTGCTCAAAGATATTCGCCAAAGTCTTACAGATAAAGTCAACTAAGCTATGAATAATGCAGTGTGGTAACTGAATCGCAGTCCATTTTCATATCAATTTGTATTCTTACCAGAATCACTTTCATAGTTATTCACAAATATTTCTGTTTTAAGGAAAGAACTAGGTTCCTATTCCTAATGTAAAATGAAGATCCAGTTTTTATATAAATCTTTGTCAGCTTTTATTGAACAGCAGATTTCAGACTAAGGTTTTTGAATGTAAAATATAACCATTAGACCTTGATTTAGTATTCACTGTAGGTATATTATAAAGTAATCCATATGAATACCAATACTTACACATTACGAGTTATCTAATTAAGAAGACATATTTTCTTTGTATTGACAAATTTCACAATAGCAAAATGATTGTTAAACCAACTACCTAACTCATGTAGATAACAACATTAATGGGATGAGTAACCTTTTTGCTTTTATTGGACGATGAGACAGCAAACACCGTGGATGATGAGTCAATTCAATTCCTTTATTTGTATGCAAATCATAATAATAAATAATGTATAATTTATACAATTTATTTAAGCCTTTTACACTTAATATTATTAATACTTTTAATTATAATAATTTATTTGGCACCAATGTCAATTTTCCTTTTAAGGCCTATGCCTCCTAAAGCCTTCACTTATCTCTGCCTCTCTCCTCCTCTCTCTGACTTATAGCCGTTTGTTGTTTGTTTTAAAGTCATCACTCCACCTCTTCCTTGGTCTGCCTCTTTTTCTCCCACCATCTCTTGGCTACCACTCTGTGACTTTTTGTGATCACTTATTTCTGAAGTTTCCCATGAGCTATATTGTGACCACTTATTTCTGGAGTTTCTCATGAGGTGTCCTGTACAATAAGTCATGCAATAATAAATATATATACATGCACTGCAAGGTTTGCTGGACTGGCAAACAAAAATGTAATAAAAAACTACAATGCCATCTTCAGATCTTCTCAGTTGTTGCCAGCCACTTGGTGTAAATTATCTCTTTACCTAAATAGCCAGTGTGTCCTACACTACATAAGCTTGTTTTTGTAAAACAGATAAGAACAAACTTAGAAATTATTAATGTTCATTTAAATCTTTAAGTAAAAAAGAATTCATTCATCAAAATGATTACCTACTAAATATATCTAAATTGGAATTGGAACAGGTATTCTGTGTTTTGTCTCTTTTTTACTTTAACTTACAATTAAATTTAAATATCTATTCCTAGCTTATACTCTGTTTATTAGTAAGGTCTTATAAGTTAATTCCATTGTTTTTAGTGAAATCTGGTGCTATCCTGTCAAAAAATCCTTTAGTATTATTGGGTGTTAGTTTGCGTTTGGTGTCTCTCCACTTCATAAAAGCACAACTGATTAATTTGTTTTTTGATAAATAGAAAGACAGACCAACAATCCAATTGGGCTATTTTATATCTTACACATGTATACATGTATGTAGGATATAATATATATTTTATGTCTTTAGCACATGCTAAAGCCATAAAACCAGAACAAAACCATCAAAGTTACAACATTAGTCGTTTTGCTAGTTTAGAATTGTTATTATTCATAGTTTTAAATTATGCTCTTGTTTTCCATACAACTGTCAAGTGTTATAAAATTGAAAGTGGAAAGTGCATGCAATAAATGCATCTTTGCTGATTTGACATTGCCACAAGTAATAAATACTTAATACATCAAAGGAACAAGTTTCAAATATCTACAAAGTGTACATTGTATAATAGTAAATAAATAAATAAATAAAAAGAAATTTAAGGGTATTTGAATATGTCATTCAGAAAGATTTCTCAAAAGATTCATACAAATTAATAATGGCCTTACTCATATTTTTATTAATATGATTAAATCTAGGATATGATACACCTTTTCTGTTTTATTAAGTTCTTGAAGTTGCAGCATTTTTATGAATCATTGTTTGTAATTTAATATTACATTTTAAATTTAAATTATACTTACTAAATTATTATGAATACTTTTTAAATTATTAAATCATTGTTTAATAATTTAAAAAGCTACTTTCCTAACCACAATTTCTTAAAAGATCAATCATAGCATAGTGAACAAAAGTAAAACAATCAGTTTAATCAGTAAAAAGCCCCTATGCTTGATTTAATTTTTTTCTGCACAGCCTTGGTTTTTTTACTCATAAATAAATTTGGTATTGCATATATATTATTTATTTAGAGAGGCCTATGTCCAGCAGTTCACTAATACATGCCAATAATAATGATATATTGTGATACCATTAAATTGATATGATATTACTAAATAAAGTTTGTTTAATTTTGAAATTTCTATTCTGAATTTGTGGCGATAGTAGTAACACATAAACTATCGAAAAAATTACAATCCTAATGTTAAGCTAGAAGTATGGCAATATCATAATGGAATTTAAGTAGAACACCATTAAATTAACATAATATTCTGGCTATATTCCTTTCACATTTCATATACTTGGTTTCTCAGATAATTAAGACAAAATTTTTTGTAAACAAGTATCTTTTAAATGTTGTAAGCATTTTTTTAACAAAAAAGTGTAACAATTTTCATGAAATATTGTTCTGTCCCTTCAAAACTTCAAAATTAAAAATCATTTATTTATTTTAGGCTACATACAGCTCTTATGAATGTCATTATGCCATCGGTTCGTAACTACACAGGGTGAGATAACCTTAGATTAAGATTAGAGGGCCTTGGATGAGAAGCTTATAAAAATGTGAGAACCATATACATAAACCTATTTTTCACTTTAACTTTATGTTGATAAATATTTCCTCCACTTATTCTAGTGTAATGAACTAATGAGTTATAGACAGTTTATTACAAATTTATTTTAATACATCATCATCAGCCCATTTTATGTCCCCACTGCTGGGGCACGAGCCTTCCCTATGATGGATGGTTGGACAGGGAGAACGGGCCATAAACCACCACGCGGGCCCAGTGCAGATTGGTGGTTATTAACGACTGCTAATACAGCCAGGACATTTTAATACAATTGAATTAAAAAAAAAAAAAAGTACCTACTTAATTTTGTATGTTGTTGTATAAACTTTTATTTATTCATTCTTCATTCAAATCTTTCCATATGTATCATTAACATTAGGTTCATAATTTAAAAAAAAGGGTAATTTAAAATACTTTACATTGTCAAAGTCATTTCTAACAAATAATAAACAATGACCTTAAAGTATGTGTTGAAATTTTCATGTATACCTAATTTAATTTAAATACCTTCTCAAGCAGAACTCATGTCATTTTTAAAAGTGATTTCGTTTTCAATCTTTATTTAAAAGTGTGTCAATCAGCATAGTCCTTGTTAGGTAGAGTATGTCTTGCTCCCAAAGTAGGCACCTAGTTAATTGATGTGTCACGTCATACCTAAATTGTCGTGATCAGTGACCACTGGCAATGTGTTAGGCCATGAATGTATAACAAAAAATCGCCGTCTATTCATCAAAGTGAGCAGTGACCTTATATGGTCTGATTAATAAAACATGAAACATTCAACTGTACAGTCTGGAGAGGTAAATTACTAAACATATTTCTACTATGGTACGAATAACTTATTACTCATGTGTGTGAGGGTTTACAAAGGTAACTGTTGCTATATTACATAGAGTACCTTTTGAAGTGATCAGCGATTATTCCTTAGAAATATAATACAAACATGAACCCCTCTAGGAATCGAATCTAAATACACTATTAGTAATCACTAGACCACAGAGGCAGTTTATTTGTTGTTGATTTTACAGTAGAAACGCTTTATATACCTATTTTGGCAATTGCTTATTTTGTTGGTTTGCAGTATGGCACCCCATCTATCAAGTATGAGAACCAAACAACCCTCCGCTTTGCAAGAATAGTCGCCTACCACCATTTCCGTCAGGTTCTTTACACCAGTAGAGCGCTTTTCAAACCGGTCAATATGCTCACGCTATGACATCAATTGCGATTGCTCCTTCCACTCTTATTAAAAGTAACTGGTAACTACGTTTTGACTCTCATGAACAGTATTATATTTTATAGTGTATTTCATTTCATGTCACTTTTGACTTCGAGATCACCGGTGAGACTAAAAAATCGCCCTCCAGATCAGTCGGGAATTCGCAACCAAAATTATCCTTTGACAGTTTATGCATTAGCGCATTTATCTAAGAAATATTGAAATATCGCTATTTCCTCCGCTGCATCACACTCGCAGCACTGTCCGAAGCAACCGCGCCCAGACAGTACCTGGACAAGTCGGAAGTAGAGGATGTTATGCTTCCGCTCCGACCAGTGTTTTAGAACCCGCTAGCACGCCTCTCGCGTGCGGAGTCCATAGCGAGGATCTTGTATGGACTCCGCCCACCTCTTGCGCCGGCTGACGGGCCCTGGCCACCTCCTCTAAAGGCAAAAATCCATGTTAGACCAGCCTGGTGGACATAAGCCCTATTTACACTTGTGATGTTTATTGTACATGATGGAAGAATGAGCCCAAACGTTAGAGTGACGTTTTGGCGGGTCTGAATTCCTCTCGTGGCAATTTTCTAAATTGTATCGAAATATCGACCCATGTTTTATAGACGAATGTTTTGTTTATTTTGCCTGTTAAAGGTAGGTGCTTTATAGATAACTTTGTTGGTTATTTTATTTCACTAGGCAGATACAATAAAGTGTTCGTGGGAACAATTTCGTATCACGCGACATAAGATACTTTATCGCGAAAGTTTTGGATTGTGGAAGTATAGTAGCGTGTGAAACTTAATATTTTTAACTGTATAACCTGCTTCGCTTAAATTGCTATTGAAAAAGCGACTGTATTATTTGAATTATTTGATATTCTCATGTTTTTGAGTTAACTAACTAACACAATCATTGTTCTCTCAGCAGTATATTGATATAATACTTTTTATGTAACTGCTCCTGATCAATGAATCGCCAGTATATTGCAACTGTGTAATTAAATCAAGAGTCCACTTGTCTCAGTAGGTGATATGTGTATCTGAGGTCAGAGATCGGCCATTCGCGCTGGTCTGTCAATTAAACACAACTGCTGGGGTCACTCTAGGTAATTATTTGACTGCAACACCCACGCTACGTGGTTCTTTTGTTACGGATATTTAGGTTACTATATTTATTTAATGCAAGTTGCCTCTTGATCAAAACCTCATAAATCATATTTATACGAGATGAGATCTATGATGGAAAGAGCTTACTTAAAAAATGTAGAGAGATGTTTAGATCAAGATTATAAGACATTACGGCTTACTCTTGTTTATGGAGAGGCAGAGAGATTCACTTATTGCTAGTGCGCATCAGATATGCAACCTGCTTATAGTAACCACAAACATGACCGGACATTAACCCATTACCTACTGTTGATACCTAACTCAGTAGTTTGTTTGGTGGTTCAGTGGTACTTATAAGGGGTAAAGGTACAAATAACATTTTCAGTGTGCGAGGGTGCACTTCCCGAACTACAGTTTATAATATCGCAGTTATATTCTCAAAGCCGAAAGTCACCACCATTTTTTTTTAGCAAATACCTATAAGGATGTTGCTTTTGTTTTAGACTGCAGTTAGCGGAGGGTCATGTTCTAAGACCTTTTTTGCCCCCATTATTTCCCTAGTGACTTGTTTATTTTCGGTTACTAAGCCGGAAAACGTGCTTACATCTCTGTTATCATAGGTCAGCTTGCAGCACTAAGATAAATCATATAGGTGTTGCCGACCCATAAGCCTCAAGTTAAATTTCCAGGACATAAGGGCCTTTATGCCTTGGATTTTAGGCAGAAATCGGCAATATTACTGCAAGCAATAGCAAGGCTTCAAATCCGTTTGCGGGCGCAGTGTAGCACTATAAATTTTAACATTCTATTTATATTCGACTGGCTAGTGATGCGTAATGTGAACTGTTTCGGTTTACAGCTGGTAATTAACTGTTTTTATATCATTGCGTGTTTTATCGCGGCGGTTGGGCGAAAGTTTGTTCTGAAATGCTCTTTACATCTTTACATAAGGTTGCATACATCCTTAATTACTTTCGTAATTACTAAAACATCGCTGAGTGTTCCTTATGTTACTGAGAATAAGTTCGGTTGTTAGCATACTCTCGTTTTAGTAAATGGATTGATTTTGATATTGCTTAAGATGCTAATGTTTTAAATTTTTGTTACAGGTGCCGGAGAGTCGGGCAAGAGTACTATAGTAAAACAAATGAAGTGAGTAAAAAGATACCAATAATTTTATTAATTAGTAATCAATCGGATTACTTTGTTGTTATTATAATTATGTTGTTATTTTAAGCCAATAATCTTTATCGAATAGATATTTAAATATCAAAAACTACTTACAATTTGATACCGCCTTTGTGTATTGTTGTTAATCAACATTGTTAAGTCTTATCACATATTTATTGGCCTTATACAAGATTAAGGAGTATATCGTGTACAATACAAACCGACAGATTTTATCAGTTATGATCTGTTATCTACGAGTTGTCAAAAAGTATTTTACATTTCGACGATATGTTATATTAAATGTTATCGATGGTTCGATGTATCGATGTTCAAACGTTATAGCGATTGTATGTCGTGGTGATAGAACATCATTTATATTCACATAGTGACAAACTAGTAAGTCCGATTGATGGAAAGCGCCGATTACCGTAGCCTTTAGAGGTTTGAATACCGAAGGTATCTATTGCCGACCATGAAGGTATAAACATCTTACTACATCTTGAAAAACCCCAAATCCATGCAGGCTCTTGTGCATTGAAAAGACTTCGGTAGAATGCTCTTTCCACAGTCTAAGATTGGGTATAATTTAAACGCTCACCAGAAATATTTTTTAGACCCTAAGCCTAAGTACCTACCAAATAAATTAAATGACTGTACAAATATTATTTTTGCTTCCCAAAATGGATAAATGCTCACCAAATGTTTACACTATTAGCTACTATTACTGCTAGCAGCCAGGTGTTGGGTGTCACAGATGCCGCGTGCTCTCTGAAACAAAGATTTCCCTACAGTAGCCAACTGTCTAGGATGGTGGTGAGAATTGCAAAAGATTCGAAACGTCAGGATAAACATTAAATTATGTCTAAAGTAAAATGTTAAAAGTCGACGTTCAACGATAACGTCCGAATGTGCCATCGATTAACAAGTGATATGGCTTACTATGTAACTTAAGACCAAAAGTATCGTACATGCCATAAATAAAACATAAATGTTAAAAAAGTGAAACTGAAAACGCCTCTGTAGGTATGTAATTTGTATGCGCGTTGTAGTCGCTATCAATCTTTTATTCGGACATTTCCATCATCATAGACTTGGCCGTCGCCATTCTATGTTCGGGCGTTCGGGTCTAATCTAATCGTGTTGTTTGCACACTAATGCCAACAAATCACGATAACTCTGGATTACGGAGCTCCGTGGCGGTAATCGTCTGTTCGATACGAGATCGGCCAGTCGACCGGCCAGTCGACCGGCCCGGTGAAATACATTACTGATTTTTGGGACGTTCACAACGGCTTTGATGACGTCACCGTTGTTCCGGATGCCGCATGCCGATTGAATACGACAGATGAGTGACGTCAATGAAGTTCAAGGCGAAGTTTGTAGGCGCATTTAATGAATCATTAGCTAGGTTATTGTAAACCTATTATTCTCAATTCACTGCTACTATTTTGGATGACTAAGAAGTGATAGCTTTGACAAAACCAGTAGTGGTGACTCATGAATGTGCTTCCAACTGTGACTTGAGGTGTGAAATATCTCGTTCACTGAACCGCCACGCTGGAGGCATACAACACTCCTCAGACTGTCGTCTTGAAATCGAAAGTGTTTCGAGCCACAGCACTGGAAAGACATTCCTGACCTATTAAACTACTTATAAATACCCTAGAAAAGTTTTACCGCCCCTGTGGTCTAATTATTATATTACCAGAGTTTCCGGGTTCGATTCCCAGCAAGGAGTCATCCGTTTGGATGGTGGTAGGTAAGACATGGTCTAAGCCCACCTGGTTATCTACCATCATCTTTTATCTTGTCTTATCTATGCCAACCGCCATATTACCAACACTAGTATAGTATGTACAACAATGCTGTTGTGTTCCAACAGTCAGAGATAAGTTATCCATTTCCACCTTCGGCCATATTTATTGAACTTACCTGCATGACCTGCATCTCACTAGATGTTAAGTGAACATCAGATGATAAGGCCAAGTACTTACCCGTAGAGTAATAAAAAAAACACTTCTACTTCCAATGGAGTCCATATGCATCCATAGTCCATAGAAGTGTTTTTTAATGAATTTTTTACATTTATTTTTCACTTATTTTTACCTATATGATGATATAGGAATAATAATTTAGAAGAATAATATATTAATAATGTAATTGTGTTAAATTAAATGTTAAAATACTTTTTCATTTCTCTGTAAGTTTTGTTTTAATGAATGAATGTAAGCTGCGCTATAATTATTGTATATTTCTATTTAACTATAAAACTATTTTATGTAAGTAGTGTTTTTCTGATAAAGGTCACACAACAATATAATTAGTAGTATTTCCAATGAGTCATATGGATGTGGTCGATGACTGATCGAAATCGTTAGTGTTGTTGTTCATTCAACAATACTAATTGAATAACTTAAGTCCTGTGATCCAAAAAAGCCCTCAAAATAGACTAGCAGCGTTGTTTTGTGCAGCTTTCTTCAGACTTGCAAATTTTATTTATTAATTAGGTATTGTAGTGGTACTTGTATTGTGTTGGACACCAGTTTTCGTGACCAAAAAATAATTATAAAATGTCATTGACATTTAGTCCTCCGAGCCCCTTCGGAAGGTACGTAAAACCGTTGGTCCCGTCTGCATTCGCAGTCGTTAACAACCACCAATCCGCACCGGGCCCGCGTGGTGGTTTATTTATTATTATTTTTTTTATACGTAGCACGGCAAATGACTCCATTTCACCTGATGTTAAGTGAATATGGAATCCAGATGCGATGACAACTGGTGCAGCGTGAAAATAACGCAGCATCAGTTACCCTCACTCTGCCGGCCCACAAGGTGCCTCTTCACGCCTCGTTTGAAGGACCCCATATCATAGGAAGGAGGGAAAACGTGTGCAGGCAAACTATTCCATGTTTTGGAAGTGCGACAAAAAAATGAGTCACCAAATTTCTTAGTGCGTGATGGAATATTTGAGACAGTGAAGCGGTGACTCCGGAGAGCAGCACGCGTACTCCTATGGAGGAAGGGAGAAGGAGGGATGAGGTCAAAGAGTTCTTCAGAGCACTCGCCATGGTATAAGCGGTAAAACACGCTGAGTGACGCAATATCTCTACGCAATTGCAGAGTTTTGAGAGTATTTGTGACTTCTGCGTTGCCGATAATGCGTACAGCGCGACGCTGCAATCTGTCCAAAGCATCGAGAAGGTACTTTGCGGAACCGTCCCAGATGTGCGAGCAATACTCCACGCAAGACCGTACCTGTGTCTTGTACAAAAGGCACAACTGGTCAGGCGTAAAGAATCGCCGCACCCTGTTCAGAATTTATGGCCCGTTCTCCCTATCAATCCATAGGGAAAGCTCGTGCCCCAGCAGTGGGGACATAAAATGAGCTGATGATGATGATGATTGATATTTAACTAATGACAGCTAGGAAGCAGGTGATCTGTATTCAATTGTTGCTAATGTCAAATATCAGTTACTGACTCCTATATTTAATTAATAAAGGACTTCTTGGCGGGAAAGTGAAGAGTCATGTCTGCGGTTTTGTTTCATATTCTAAAATTTGTGTTATGTCGAATATTAATGTGAAATAATGCTGGATTATTAACCGTTAAGTGTTCGTGAGTGTCCATGAGTGTTGGTAAATGAAACAAATCAGTACAACGTCACTTTTCAAATTCTCTCAAGATGTCCGCCCGAGGACTTAGTAAAGCCCCACATCTTTACTGAGATACTCGAGGGGTTGGGGGGATCATTTCTCACTTCTCATTTCCATTATCATTCATCATCATCATCATCATCATCATCATCATCAGGAAAGGAAATTAAATATTGTTTAAGTATTTATGTATTACTTGTAAGAAAAATTACTTTGACACTGGCTAAATGTGCTAATCGCACGAAGCCTAAAGGAAAAAAAAAATTAAATGAAAACAGTGTCGAACACTATTACCCTATGCCATTTATTAGTTTAGTATTACATAAAACAATGTCCGATATAGAATAATAACAGGTTAAACGTGTATAATTCACGTTATATAAAAGTATAAGTACTTCAATAAAGTGTTGTATCGTTGTATACTTTGCGGATAATAAATAAATAAAGTTGTCTGGTTGCTTTCCTAGCTCCTAACATGTTTGTGTACTACCTATATGTGTTGATAACAGAAATTGCACAATATTACGAGTATATACGAGAGTACGTACAGACATAATAAAGTCTCCCGATAGTAAATTGATTGACTTACGATAACTCTAATAACATCTTTGTTATATCGACATCTTCAACTAAACCGAGTAGGTACTCTATCTATCAACAAATAGCTTGTGTAGGTTTCCTCTCCATATAGCTTGTGTAGCATATAGAGAGGAAACGAAGTCAATAGAACATTCGCAGTCACACAGTAGGTGTGTGACTGCGAATGTCTGGCTAGGAAAAGAATGGGACTCCTGGGGTCGGCATACCCGAAACCGGAGGACTTCAGGCTCTTCGCTCTTAAAGACGTTGCCAAACTTATGGCATCTATCTTTACAGAGAAAGAAGAGTGAAAGGATGGGGTTACACAAAAGATCCCGATGGGTCGAACTGTTACTGCGAGAGGGAAACCTCAGCAGGCCCCACTAAGATAAGATAAGGTACTAATAATATGTACCACTGAGAATCGAACACGGAACCTATGGGTCTGGCAGCGGTTAGCTGACCACTAGTCCACCTATATAGGCGATATCTCTGTTACAACTCATACTATGGAAGTTGAGAACAACAACAATTAATTCCAGAACATTAAACATATAAATGACGTCACGTCACAGTTCTTTAAAACCGTTTAGGAGCATAATTAAATATCTTAGAAGATGGCTTACGCTAGGATTTAGCCAGTGTCTAGTTTTAGGGCAGGTTATTAGTGTTTTGACTATGTCCGTAACTCTGCTTACAACTTTAATAGGCGTTGTCCTTGTACAAGATAGAAAATGTCCAATACAGGTAGCTACTGATACAGGGGCATAAGGTCAAAAGCTCAAGGTAGCAAAGTGCTCTTTTGACAATTTTCGATCATTTGTCGTTTTGCGCTTGTGATCTTATGCTCCTAAACGTTTTAAAACATTAACCTATTTTTTATTTTACATAAGCGCAAATTTCTGTAACCTAAAGTTTTTAACAAACACTCAATTGGCTGAACACAATAGTGACGTCATAGTTTGCCATAGCCATACTATTATTTAATATGTTTTGACAGTTGGGAAAAAGCTTTTGTTTACCAATAAAAGAAGAAAAAGAAAATTTGCAATTTTACTAACATAAAACTGTGTTTGTCAACAGAATTATTCACGAAAGTGGCTTTACGAATGAAGACTTCAAACAGTACCGGCCAGTGGTGTACAGCAACACGATCCAGTCACTCGTCGCCATCTTGCGCGCCATGCCTAACCTGGGCATCACGTATGGCAACAAGGACCGAGAGGTAAATATCCACTTCTCTTCTTTTTTTTTACTACAATGGAAGCCAATACTTAAGCCAGTCATGAACAACATACGCCTTGCATAAACTTAAAATGCTGTGTACGTACACCCCTTTTGGATTACCGTCTACTATAGGTACACATGCATTGGTTGTAATTGTTTGTGTGCCTATAGAAATAAATAAATAAAACAATTTCAGCATGGTTTATGAGTCTGGTTCACCAACCAGCACAACCTAATTTTAGTAAATGGTTTTAAAAAAGGTCCTAGAAAAAAAAACCGTCAATTGTAGTGATGACTTAATTTCTATGAAGGCCTTGTCCCATCAGTAGAACAGTGATTATAGGGTATTACTTACTAACTTCTACTATAACAACAAAGAAGTTCTTGGCTCTCATCTCACCAGAGCCTAGATTGTGCTATTTTGATACGTCCGCGAACGTTATTCAGCAGCCTAATCATGACATTTGGAATTTTGGACTATAGGTAAATGACTATAAGCAATAATGAAGGTAAAAGGGCACTTTTCCCGGAATCCCTATTTGCTGAGGGCCTTGACTTGACTTCCCCTTAATAACCACTTGACAATTTTTACAACAACAAATTTACCAAGTAATATTTCTTATAAGAAATGTTACCAAGTAACCTTTCTTATAAGGATCTAAACGTGGATTTCTGTAACTAAAATTGTCTGCAATTAATCAATTGATGGAACAGAATAGTGACGTCGTAGTTTACTCACAATTTCTTAGAAAAATTTAGTGTTGATGACAGGTGCTAAAAAGTGTCTCTATTGACTAACCAATTAACTATCCCATTCGTGCGTGCTATATTGTGTTATTGTATTGCAAATACTGCGACGAATATGATTTTTTTCAACACTGGGCACAAAATCTTAATACTCCTCATGAAAAGTTCCTACTGTACAATGCTAAAGTTGTCTAAATGTAAGTAGTATATTTTCATATTTTCTGTCATAGGCTCCTATGAAATTTAATACCTATTATCACGAGATTGTGCTATCATACTACAAACATAAAGATGCTGACTGATGAATTGAAGTTTCAAATTCATTTCTATGTTGACCCAATCAACAAATGAAGATCCAGCGTCATCATCCATCACATATAATATTATCGGGTTTTGTTACTTCTTGCCTATGACATTCTTTCAGTTAGTCTCTAGACACTGCAAAAGATTTTATTACAGACCCAGAAATTAAGACTTAGGTATATCTACATTGTTACAATCCGAAATAATGTTCGCAAGGTCTAAACTCAAACAAATATAAATACTGAATATCGTTATAACTTCTCTAAATAATATTATTAGGTATCTCTCAGTATTTTTGACCTAAATGTTTATATTTATTAATAAACTAGAATGTGCGCTTGTCCAAAGCTGCTATCAAAGTAGATTCCCTGGCAATATTAAGTATTAAAGCGCTTCGATCGACCACTCCGCTGTATTCTATAAATACGTAATCGGTCTTCGTCTGTAAAAAATAATCTTGATTACATCGCATCTTCGTCTTTCTACGCCCGCTTTAAGCGATGCTGGTTTCCGTTTGCTGTAAACCATAAATGGCTACGTCGTTGATACCAGTACTTACACATTATTCTTAAACTGTTTCAACAACGTGAAAATTACTTTACAAAATTACCTAGCAATAAAGAAAAGTTCTTAGGATTTTAATTTATACCATAAAAGAAATAGCGTTAATTAACTGTGAACAGCTAAATTCATTACAAATTACTTAAATTACGGTATTGATGTACGAATTTACTAAAACTAAACACCATTTTGTCGGCGCACTCAACCGCACAACCATGTATCATGTATTGGATCGACAACCAGTCACGATCCTGAATATGAGCGCAGTTGTATAGTATTCATTAGTAGGTGGTATATCGATACTGTGATATAACTGCACTTCACCAGTACTGTTAAAGCGGTACATGCAGTAATTTATTAAATATATCGTTATTATTTTGACGTGTCGATCGCTAGAACGTTTAGTCACTTAATTTTATAGTGGACCAAAACGCATAGCATTATCTGTAACGTTAAGAAGCTCCTCGTTCGTACAGATATCTGGTGGTGCGATGCTATCCAATCACTAAAATACTAAAGATCTTGTATTTATGCAGTCTGTGACAATTTAGCATACGTTTTTGCTCGTTTTTGGGCATCACAGAAGAGATATTGTCATCAGTTCACTTACAGATTGCGCAGGTGGAAAAAGGTAGGATTTTGTAGGATTAGGTTTAAGGGAGGGAGCTTTATTCGTATTATGACTGTAATATCAATTGTCTATAGCTTCAGTTATATTACCCTTAACTTCCTTTTCTGTCTTGAAACACTAGTCCAATGAGTACTGGATGAAGAATACGTTTCGGCTTTACTCTGGCATGATGACCTAACGTGGATGGTGGTGGAAAGACGTCTGGCATTTCTCGTATAACCTAAATGGTTTTAGGATGTCCTCAATTTCAGCGAAGGGTGAAAATAATTTTTTTATATTGATTTGTGTCTCGTATTTATGAATTGATTAATGTATTGTTGTTGATACACTTTAAATATAATATGATGAATTTTTTACTTTTATTTTTTAAGTGTTAATTGCTTCACTTAAGCTAATGCTCTAAAGCATTTCAAAAAATCAAAAAGCAGTGACAAAATTAAGCGCTTACGTCAGCCTTCCCGGTAACACTTTAAATATAATATGATGAATTTTTTACTTTTATTTTTTAAGTGTTAATTGCTTCACTTAAGCTAATGCTCTAAAGCATTTCAAAAAATCAAAAAGCAGTAACAAAATTAAGCGCTTACGTCAGCCTTCCCGGTTGCATAATGGTCAGTGCAGCCGCTCGGATTGCTGAAGACCCAGGTTCGATTCCTGGCTGGGTCGGGTGAGCGTTTCATTTTTTCACTGTATTTTATATAAATATATAATATGATGGTCACAAAATGCTGGTGACTGTACATAAAACTCGTCGACCATATCGGACTAAATGAACAATGCTTATTTATACGCACGCAATATCATGAAATATGCAAAAACTGCATCGACTGTAACGGGGACGGCAAACTTAGGGTTCCTAGTGCAAATTTTATTCACCATTTAATCGCGTTAAGGCGCTGACAATCCTGAAACAACGCTCTCTGTCTATCTGCTTACAGGCAAACGGGATGCAAATACGTGTAGTGCATGATCTACTGAATTCAAATCAGGAAATTTGAAAATCGCTATTTATTTAAAATCAACTCGTAGATTGTTTTAGTAAAATTCGAAGAGGTTTTACCAATAAGTATTATGAATATAAATTAATATTCATTCCTATCCTCCTATATATATTCTATGTATCCTCTTCATATTTTACTAAAACAATCTACGAATTAATATTAATGTCATTGAAGTACTGAGTAAATGAAGAAGATATAATCTGGTAAATAGATTTTCTATCGAGGAAATTTTAAAATTCTGCATTTTGGAAACAATAACATTTTTGCAAATGTCGTTTATTATAACACTAGCTCACCCGGCGCGCTTTGACAGTTTCCATCATTGAGTTATATACATATCAATGGTTTTTATGACAACAAAACAAACAAATCATTTTGTATTGGAAAGTTAAATTGACGTTTATTTTTTTTTAATGTAGCCTGTTACTCAACGCTAATGTAGCATTCTAATGGTGAAAGATTTTTTTAAATCGGTCCAGTAGTTTTTGAATTTATTCGTTGCAAACATACATACATACATATATACATACATACATACATACATACATACATACATACATACATACAAAAATACAAAGTTTTCCTCTTTATCATATTACTATATATATATTTTTCATGGCGTTGTATATAAACCATTCATAAGTGAAACGCATTCACAGATGTCAGCGCTAGGGCATGTAATATCGGAGGGATTTCAATTTCGATATTGGATCTCAATATCGGAATTCCGATAATAATATCGGAATTGCAAATATTCGTTATAAATTACATACATTGGTCGTAATGTTGGATTGGATATAATAAAAAATGTTTTAAATCAAATTCTTTAATATGGTACCTACTACCTACCTACCTACCAATCTTACTTGCAGTATCGGTATTATTAAGATTAAATCACAGATTTCTCATTATTATCCTATACTTATTTATTACAATTTAAACTAACTCAAAATCAACATTATTAATACTTCTTATTTATTTCAAAATATGCAAGCAAAATCAACAACAATTATTCAAAGTAACACTAGGTACATATGTTTATTTTTTAATCGCACGTTTTTTTGTAATTTATGTTCTCAATATTTATAACAATTTACTAATTCAGAATCAACATTTATAATACTTCATATGTATAATTTCAAAATATGCAAGCAAAATCAGCAACCATTATTCAAAATGAGACTAGGTACGTTTTTACTTAAGGGGGTGCCGCGCGGAATTTCGAAAATTTACGTGTTTTTAAGTCACTGGTGCTAGGCGCTGAATAGGTCATATACATTAAAATGACTAGTGTAGGTTAGCTTGATCCTTTCACAAGGTCATGGTTGTCTTGGAATTTGAAACAAATACCCAGAAACTGCATAAACAATACGTAAAAGTTATGATATCTAAAAACTTATTTCTTCAGAAACTTTGTAAATATAGCACAAATGAAACAATGATCCGACATCAAAATGTTTGTAAGTATTGATATTCCGCAGGCCACTGTTTTCTTATTTTTCAATAAAAAAAATATGAATATGAAAATATTAAGACTTTTATAATTTTTTACCCAAACGCCTATGATTTTACGAAAGTAAACATTGCTGTAATTAAATCACCAGCCTACTCTGTACACATATTAGTGTGCATGCGTATTCGTAGTCGTGCGCCGTTGTCACACCACTGCCACGCGCCGCTCGCTCGCTATCATAAAGAAACTTGAAACTCGCAGTTTTGCGTCCGCGCTGCACCCCCTTAAGTTTATGACTTGACTGTAACCTGTGACAAATGTGGCGCGCTCAAAAGCTTTATTTATAACTCGAATAAGAATTTTTGTCTGATTCCGATATTACGATATTGGATCACTCAGTATCGTAATTGTAATATCGGAAATCGCGTTCCGAGATTCCGAGATTGCTATATTCCGAGATTCCGAGATTCATGCCCTAGTCAGCGCCTAAACAAAAATGACTAATTGTATGGCATTGAACAAACAAACAAATCTTTTTACCTATTTATTGTTGTGACAAACGAGGACAGTCAAAATGTTGCTAGGTATATAAATTTCTTGTTTTCGTTATCGTACTCGGGGTTAAACAAAATACTCGCTGTATGAAAATCAATATTGAGTATTCCTTATTCATGAGTGGTTCGCTGTATGGCCGATGGCGCCTGATGCACTAGGCTTCGCTTTTGACGTTGTTGATTGTGTGAATTACTATATCAATACCCGCTTTGTTCGTATTGAAATTGATACCATGTTTTCAATTCATATCCACGTTCTCTTATTAGCAGCACAAAAAGGGAGAGAGGAGGGAATGTTACCAAATCCTGCAATATGGCCAAACATTTTGTTTGTGTCTGATCTATCGTCATTAAGTTTTTAAATCCTTGATAATTCTCTCTCCAAAACAATTTTTTCAAGAAGGATTTATTTATTAATTGGTCATTTGTCAATGTATCTTTATCATACATATTTGTTAATGACCACTGACATCTCCCATTGATTAGCTCTTCACAGTGTAGTCTTACTGGAATTGCAAGCATACGTGACATGATAAAGGCTCGGTTAAAATATTTGACATGATCAACAAGCTAATATAATGTAAACTCTGAGTCTAACCTGTATAATCGAAAAATTCACAGATTTCGCAGTCCCCGCAAGAATCGAAGCATTGAAAATGAATACAACAATTTCGGAAAAAAAATATTTTATTTTAAATAACACAATTCCAACTTAAATTGCACTTCTCGCCTGCATCTTTTAACATCATTACCATGACGATCGGTCAATAATCAAAGAATCTACATCACTTTTTATATACGGAAATACCTGTTTTTCTACAATACCAAATCAAAGGGACCACCTACAGGTCACAATTATTAACTGATTTTCAATTTTTTTTTGCCATCGTGTAGCTAAACTAATATTCTAGGACCTTTTTTTTCATTTTTTCTTAAGTCAGTTTTTTTTTAGAAATATTTACAATTTAGTATACAAACACCCCCCAATAAACCCGATTTTTTTCACATTTTTCGAAATTCCAAAAAAAGTTTCCAGCTGATTTTCAAAATTCAAACGCTCACACGTGTCAAAATTCAAAAAAATTCAAATTCAAATTCCCCAACTCTTTTTACTATTTACATCTCGATTCTCCCAAAATCCTCGGAGCTATGGCCAAAAATACGTCTCAGGCGATTTGCATCTGATAACCATTTTCAATGGTAAAAACTTATGTGCGATATGAAGGGAGTTACATGAAAGTATTTTCATTTGTATAGCTTACGTCCCTTTATGTACCTATCTATCCAAAACTGTCAAATTTCTTTAATACATTTTCAACTATATGCCTAAGACATAAAGCTCAAAGTCTGTAGGAATTTTGGCAGTTTGTGGTAGCTGATGTGCAGGCGTATGTACCTACCTGTTGTATTATATGATGTACGATGCCGATAACTTATCTCATTTCCGTTCAACTCCACACGACTTGAAGTAAAAAAACTCCTTTCCTCATCAAAGTTACATAACTTAGCGAGCTGGTAGTATCAGAACAGTACGTCATTCATTGCGATTGGTGGATTCCTGTATCATCCATCATTCATCATTGTCGTGACGTCGAGTAGTCGCATGATGTCGTAAATATGTGAACACGATATGACGTATCCACTGCTACTCGCTTTGACTCACTCATATTTAGTTCATTGAATGCGTAAAAGTTACTAAATTATACCTTCTACATATTTTATTTGCTGAGTCAATGCTCAATCAAACGATCTATTCATATATGTTTATACGATTTCCAATTAATTATCAATAATAATAATAGTGATAGATCGATTAGCGCGCCGCACGATGATTGTCAATATCACCATTCCCCATGACGAGAACCTCGTGAAAGTTGAGAAAGAGAAACAAATCAAATATCTCGACCTAGCACACGAGGTTGTTGATATGTGGAGTGTGGATTCGGCTGTCATCGTACCGATTGTTGTTACAGCCAACGGCCTGATGGCCAAGAGCCTCGATCAACATCTAATGAGGCTCTCGTTAGGCGGCTGGATCAAGGGCCTGATTCAGAAAGCAGTTCTCCTCGATACGGCACGCATTGTGAGGAGGTTCTTGTCTCTGGAGCCCTAACCACCGGTTGCTTGGACCCTGGTCCCGATGCCGTTGGACCCCTATTTTTTAATATTTTTAAATGTTTTAATTAAGTATTTTGTTTTTAGAAAATATTTAAAAATGCAAATTTATATATGAGAGAAAATAAATAAAGAGGATAATAATAATATGTACTCTGGAATGTTGAAATGAAATCAAATACCTAGGTAATTGTGGTGTTCAAGTTTAGAGCACGGCTATCTTATTTGTACAGTAGAAAGAGGTAACTGTTTCTTAATAATCCCATAATTCTTCATAACAAGGCTGATAAAAGCAGTAGGCAGTAGGTATACTCGTATACCTACTAGGTGTATAGGTAGGTTAGGTATCCTTTAACCAATTGTTATAACTGTTTTGCTTACCTCACTTTAAATTAGACTCTAGTCTAGTCTAGTCTTTAATTTAAAAAAACGCAAGGAGCAGTAAAGACATAATTCGTCCCTTTGTGGTATTTCACTATCAGTCAGTGAGTCAGCGCGCCCGCCGTCGCGTGTGAACTCTAGTGGCGCCATAAGTCTAACCCTTCATACATATTACTGCACACATTATTTATGTAAGTTCTTATCACTAGACAATATGGTATATAGGTTTAAAAAAGGAATAGTTAAAGGTAAAAAAAATGTTAACTCTAAGGTACGAGGTAGATTTTAGAGCTAACTTTTTTTCATGCAGCGGAAAAATGTGAAATGGCAACGTTTTAAAAATGGGGATAGTTCGTAATATAGTATATTTCCAACAATTTATTTTAAGATTTGTCATGTAGTCAATATTTAATATTTTGTCTAGGCATAATATTTCATTGATGGCCATCGAAACAACGAATTTAAGGCAGAAATCAGTGTCTATATTTCCTTTATTGCGAAAAAAAGAAATGCACTATTAGCATTAATTACCACACGGGTAAAAACCATAGTGAGTAGAAATTTTCTGTCGTCCTTCTATTAATTATGTCTGTGGTCAACTTACAGATACGTTGATGGGTCCCTATTCCCTACCCAATCAAAAATAAGAACCTATACTACCAAAAATGTACTTAACGCTGATTTTCTACAAAAAGACTAAAATATAATTCATCTGGACTTTAGCACAACGCAGCTAAACACTCTACCTTCATTACGCAAACAAATTTATTTGAAATACCTTTTCATAGGAGCATCTTTTATCGAAATTCAAGCAATACCCTAACCGTAGTAAAACAGAAAAAGGGATGAGTGTGCTCAAATGAATATGCAGTGTATTTATAAAGGGGTGTGGGGTTGTCCGGGCCCGTGAATGGTGCGGCCGGGATGGCGCGCATGCGTATAACAGCAAGGGTTACACGCCGTACTAAAATAATACAGTACTGGGTGCCTATTACAGTTTTCATCATTTCATTATTTACGAGACGAAAATTAGTATGGAAATATTAACTCTTCTCGCTTGTAGGTGGCGCTGCCCTAATACCGTACAGATTCTCGCTTTCGTTAGCGTAATCTAAGGGCAATTAAAATTCGCCCTAAGGATTCTGTACAGTCCAGCAATAACATCTTAACAGTATAGAACCTTCGTCGCTCTATTGTATTTATGGTTGCCATGGAATATGGTCATATTAGCCGCAGAATCGACAACCGATGGGGTAAACGAGTTCTTTAGTGGAGACCGCGTATCGGCAAACGTAGTGTAGGACGCCGCGGATTGTGCTCATGGCGTGCACTTGGAGAGACCTATGTCCAGCAGTGGACGTGTATAGGCTGATGATGATGATGGAATATACATAAGTTGACAGAAGTTACTTCACCAGCTCATTTTATGTCCCCACTGTTGGGGCACGAGGTTTCCCTACGGATGGATAGGCAGAACGGGCCATAAACCACCACGCAGGCCCAGTGCGGGTTAGTGGTTATTAACGACTGCTAATGCAGCCAGGATCAACAGCTTTACGTGCCTTCCGAAGCACGGAGGAGCTGGAGATGATAAATTTTGCTTATACTATTGGACTTGATTGTACTGTGGAAAAAATATAAAACGACTTTACAAGTGGTTTGAATTTATTTAAGTGTTCTCTACTTGTTTTACATTATTCTAGAAAACATACCATGTTTAAATAGACTATGTTTAGCCGGGAAAAAATGCGCAACCCTAATCGCAACCCACCCGTCATATAATTACACCATATTTTACAAAAATCTCTGCAGCCGCGAGAGCACGCCGCGCCGCCGGCACTTATTTATTTTTCGGTGACATTTCATGCCGCATTGCCGCGGTAATAACGTGCCATCGTTTGGGGGTTTTTTTATGAATTAGGCCTTTTAGATATGGAAACTGTCATGTGACGTTTACGATTCACAAGCAAATAGTCATTTGTAATTTTTTATGTATATTAAGGTGGTGATTTAACCATTTCCCTGTTCTCATAAACTGTTCTGTTTCACATAAATAGCACTTTATGTGATTTACAACAATTGATTTTCTATTTTAGTATTGTAATTTTTGGAAATTGAACCTGTTGAGGTAAACGTCATTTATTACTTATTGCGGTCATTAATATGTTGTGGTCAGGGTGTTATGGTCATTATGACGTCACCTACTCTGAAGGAAGCAGGATAAATAGAAAGATACCCTCTTACTTTACTGTTTCCGTGGAGTCACTTTGACAAACTGTTATATATATAGCCAATGATATAATATATGTGATCATACTTATACCTGTATGTATAGTTTAGTTTGCGCTAATTATAACGAGCTTTCGGACACTGCTAATTCGATTAGTAGCTTGTGTGCTAAGTCCCAGGTTCAACGAACTTTATGATTGAGGAAATGACCTAGATGAAACGTTTAAAACGAGTAAACTATATTTCGATAGTTTTGAATTCACAGTCACAAGTCATATTCTCATTGCTTTTAAATACTAATATTTAATGTTTTAGGATCAACACTATTATTAGCACCAGTAAACATAGATAATAAAACTATCTGAAAAGCCATTATTGACAATAATATTAATTAAATGTGAAATTATAAACTTTTTCCGGGCTGTGGTTTTTGTCAAATATTATTCACCTTTTTTGAAATTGAAAAATTGTGATCGATTTAATTAATAAAATAAAACCGTATTGTTTTATAAGTTCTAAGCTATGAACTAAGTACGAATTACATAATGTCTTTTCTATAGTATAAATAAATATTTTTTTATTTAATTGTACCTTAAAAATCATTTACAAAAAATAACAGTGCCTGCCAATTCATTTTTCAAGTAGCAGTATCCGTACAATCAATTACAGATTATTATCGGTTTTTAAATAGAACAATACAATTACTGTGAATTCGAATATTTCCACTCAGGCTTTACGAGGAATTCTTACAAAGTATCCAGTCAAGTCCATCAGAAATGAGGAAAATGGATAAATGTTGCTAACTTATACTCTTATTGAACCAAACCATAAACGTTAATATTATTTATTTATGCAGTCAAAATTATGGGTCACTCAAACTTATTGTCCGCTTATCTTCACGCGTTTAAAAATAATATAATTATTTCTTTACGTGCGTCATTGTGATAAGGAGAAGTAGCATTCAGTCTATGGAAATTTTCTCCTTGAGCCTACCTTTTGCATTGCAGTAAATGCAAAGGGATCGTTGCAGGGCAAAAGATACTTTATTTCCATTCCTTTGTTTCCCTTATTTGTAAGAATTTACCATCTTAGGTCACAATCATGTTGGTTGGTGATCAAATGCTTGACTAGTAACTATATTATACAAATATATTTATCTATATTGTTAATAAAGAGGTGAAGTCTGTAAGTTTGTTTGAGCAGGTAATTTTT
This sequence comes from Eudonia mercurella, assembly GCA_963082485.1. Classification (NCBI taxonomy): domain Eukaryota; kingdom Metazoa; phylum Arthropoda; class Insecta; order Lepidoptera; family Crambidae; genus Eudonia; species Eudonia mercurella. The sequence continues at coordinate 6,263,629 of OY720037.1, forward strand.
GGAACTACTGGTCAAGTTCCATAAAATCTTTCACTGATAGAATGCTACATTCCTTGCGGGTAATATAGGCTATAAGTACTTTATTTTGATAAAAAAAGGTTCTTATTTAGGAATCAAAGTATTAAATTTTTAAGGAAAGGATAAGAAATAAGACAGTGCCTATGCAAACTTAGAATATTTAGGAGGACTGGAGCCTAAGCTAGGATATCCCTGAATTTCAGGACTCCAGTGTCTCCGCCCAGACCATGTACAGTAGGTATACAAGATAGTGAGAAAACAAAAATAACAAAAATACAAGACAAACTTAGGAAAAAGGGAGTAACAAAAATAGCATTAGCTATAATCATATGTAACGTAATAGGAATAAAATAAAAATTAGCGTCTAAAACTAGATTAAACTTAGCGTGTGTGTATGTGTGTCTGTGTGTGGGTGCGTGTGGGGGTGTGTGCGTGTGTGTTAGGAGTGTGTGGGGGTGTGTGTGTGTGTGGGGGGGGGGGGGGGAGTGAGTGTGTGGGTGTGTGAGAGAGAGAGGGGGTGCGTGTGCGCACGGGTGTGTGTGTGTGAGTGCTTATGTTCACGTATGTGAGTGTGTGCTGTAAGCGTACGGGATTTCATGTTAATAATGATTCTGTGTTATGATAGTCAAGTTCCAACAAATAGCTTTTAAGGGAAGTTCTACATTCATAAAGCATTTTTGGATAAATATTTATAGCCGAGTGCAATTTATTGTATAAATGCCCAGCAAGAAAGATTGTTTGGCGTCGAAAGAAAGTGGTGTTGTGCTTACCAATTTGACAGATTTTGTGCCGCCTGCGACTGCAGGTCTGCTGGGTTGACGGGTTGTAGCTTAATTGTTTATGCTGTCGTGATACCACTTGGGCACGGCATTGGGCCCGCGTTTTGGGTTTTGACCCGTTCTCCCTCTGCTTGTGGTTCCATTCACTGAGGAAAGCCTTTGCCCTAGCAGTATGGACATAAAATGAGCTGATAATAACATAAAATGAGACGATGACGATGATGCATTCTGTTTTTTCCGCAGAGCGATGGCAAGATGGTGTTCGACGTGATCCAACGGATGGAGGACACGGAGCCGTTCAGCGAGGAGTTGCTCGCGGCGATGAAGAGGTTGTGGGCCGACGCCGGCGTGCAGGAGTGCTTCGGCCGCTCCAACGAGTACCAGCTCAACGATTCCGCCAAATAGTGAGTATTATACAGCATTTAGACAACCCTACTGTACGACTGCACGACTTAACGTTTATACTGACACCCCCTACCGACTGGTGGTTACCAAAAGGTGTCAGACGACCTTGCGCAAGCAAACTAACACGCACAAGGAACTATCAACGTCAGGTCATAACGATCATAACGCAGATCAGCCCATTCTTCATCCGGAACTCTTAAGACTAGTGTCTCAAGCGGGTTGCCCCGTGTACACGTAAAGTCCTCTACCTAATATCCAGATAGGTTACCGGAGCTGTAAGCTCCTCACTTCTCAGTTTCCATCCAGGTAACGCGGCGTGGTAGGCGGAAGTAATCCAAATGCATAGATTTGTATTTAACTGTTCTTGATGGGAGAGCGGTGCTATCAATCTCCAGAAATGAGGAGCTCGATGGCGCAGTGGTTAACGCGCCCGGTTTGCGAGTGCTGAGGTTAAGCAACTTTCGCAAAGGCCGGTTATCGGATGGGTGACCAAAAATAAATCATCTCGAGCTCCTCCATGCTTCGGAAGGCACGTAAAGCCGTTGGTCCCGGCTGCATTAGCAGTCGTTAACAACCACCAACCCGCACTGGGCCTGCGTTGTGGTTTATGGCCCGTTCTCCCTATCCATCCATAGGGAAGGCTCGTACCCCAGCAGTGGGGACATAAAATGAGCTGATGATGATGATGTTTTATAATACACTATCAGTAACATTATGTGTAAGTAAATTTTATGTTTTGTATGCGTTACTTTAGCGCCTTCTGGTAGTCGATGACGAATGTAGAAGGCAAAGTACATTGCATGTACTGTACACTTGTGACGTCATAGATTACAAGTTGACGTGCATAACTTTACAAAACACTGCGCTCGACTGTATCCTAGAACTACTTGCTTCGACAATCACATTCATTGGATAGATTAAATATAAAAAAAAAAAGAAAAAAATTATACATGTACTTACCTCTAGTTCCTAGTAACAATTGTTTAATTGAATCTTTTTAATTAAATCGTTTGCTACAAACTTTAATTATTATGTGTGACACAACCAACATGTACTAGGAAAGAAACATGAATATTTTAAGGCTGTAGGTGGAACTAACGTCTGTCTGAGTAATTTATTTAGGCCACAACAAAGCAGACAAGGGGCTAGTCGCTACCTAGTATTTCAAATATTAACGCACCCGCCAATGAAAGGTGGCAGTCTAGCTCTTTTATACTTCTTTTAAGAGGTTATGAACTTTGTGACCTCGTAAGTAATGGGTGCTAGTTACCGGATACATATACATATTATATACATACATGCTCTTCACCACTTTTGTTACGAAGTGATAGTTGAAACTTAATAGAGGCTATAGGTACAATGAAAAAAAAAACCAACAGAAAAAATAGTATTTTATTTTCTAATGTATACTATTTTAAAACTTAAAAATGAATACTTATCTTATTTGTTTCTATAACATTAACAAATAACATTTTGTTTTCTAAATTACAAAAAAAATCATTAGTATAACTTACTAACTTAACTGTATTCGAAAACACAAATGTTGAAAAAATTTCCACGAGCAGGATTTGAACCTGCACCCTTCTGACATTCCGGGTCAGGTGCTCTTCCAATTGAGCTATCGTGGTTCTAACCAGCCCGCCGAAATTATTCAACACTTTTTACTTTGTAAGCCAAAGGCGCTCATTCAATGTCAACAACTACCCTCATTAATGTCAGAAGGGTGCAGGTTCAAATCCTGCTCGTGGAAATTTTTTCAACATTTGTGTTTTTGTAATTTGTTCGCAACAAAATTTGCTTTAAAAATCATTTTGAACATTTTAACTGTATTCGAGTTTCCTTGCCTTATATTTCTGAAGTTTGGTTCTTGATATTGTCTGTTTCCCTAGTAGCCAATGTAAATTTCAGTGGCTCGTTCGGCACGTAGGTCGGTGTCACGCTATACGTCAGTTCCCCGTAACGCCAATACACGTTGTAGCGACGGAATGTCTGAAATCAAATGAAAGGGATACGTCTGAAATCGGTATTAAGGTTGCAGTAATGTGATGTTGCTATCAAAAAAAATTGTTGCAAAATGATGCCGTCCATCTTTTTTTTATATTAAAAGTCTGCGAACGAGCAGTTTGGGCCGCCTGATGCTGACCGGTAATCATGGACATGAACCATGGACATCAGCAACATCAGGTTGCTTTTGTGTTGTTGACCGGAGAAAAACCTCCTTCTTATGGCAAAAAAGGAAAGGTTTTGTGGTTGTTGCCGCAAAATGGCACTCGTTAACCCATCAACCTACGGTCAGCGTGGTGGGTTTTTCGTGTGAATTCCCTGTGAGAGCTTTTTCATATAAAAAGGCTTGAGCCTAGCAGTGAGCCGTTCCGATCTGATCCGAACCACTCTAGAAAACCTCTTAAGTTTCTTGCCGCCCCCAAAAAGCCCGGTGAAACTGAAAATACCGTCTGAGGCAATCAGCAAACTTTCCTAAACACAATAAATTACCACATTGCCAGTAAAACACACTTTCTATCGAAACGTATGTGTTTACAATCAACCCACTAAGTTCACATGCCAAAATTGAAACAAGAAATGAGCTGTGTGCAATTCAGTAGAGCGGAGGTGGCACAGTAGCGACAGAACGACACACTGCACGTCAGAATCAATATTGCTTTGATATCGCCTAACCTTTGCCAATAAAAGCTGCAATTCGGCTTCGGCGAACCTTTTCCCGATACACATGCGACGGCCGAAACCGAATGGCAGGGAGGCGAACGGGTAGATCCCCACTGCCCTCTGTTTGCGCCACACCGCCGTCGCCGGGTCGTCGCAGCTCCGTTCACGCTCCGGGGTATGCGCTTCGTGCCCTTGCTCGCTCCCCCCGGCTTTGTCCCTCGCCAACCGTGACAAAGGACAACTCGCCTTTCCCTTCTCTCCAACTTCATCTTCGCTATCCCGCAACCACCGTTCCGGAACGTACTGTTGTGGTGACGGAAAGTATTTCTCCTCATTAGATAGAATGTAATGCGGAAATACGATGTGCGACTGAAAAAACGTGTTTTCTTATTAACAACATCCTTTTTAGTTTGATTTAGTGTAGATTTTTTTAAAGATAAAAATATCTTACCCCTCTTGGAACTTCGTAACCAGATATCACAGTGTCGGTTTGGATACACCGTCCGTTCCCCAATATAACAGGCTTTATTCTGTAATGTATGAAATGTTTAATTATATAACAGATAGATAGATAGAGCTTATGTTAGGTAAATTGATACTGTAATTGCGGTGCGGAGTGTAAGGTTACCTACATTTCATGCTTGGGTGAATTCAGTCGGCTTAATATCTGGTATGGTGGAACATGTTGTTCTTACAACCTGTTATATATACTTAACCTAAGTAGCATTTGGTAACACTTAGTAAGATTTAAATTGTAAGTTACAGTAATTTACATATTATTGTAATGAGCGCTATGTCAATAATTTCATGAAACAATGAAGCTTAAACAGCCTTCTCATGTTTCTGAATTCCTTTATCTCCGACATACCAACATGACGCCGGTTTGTTTATCCGATAACTTTACAATGACTTTACTTTATGTGTACAAATTCTCGTAACATGTCTCAAAGTACACCACGGCTTGTGATGGAATTGTTACGTAATCTTCTTTTTTACTATGTTTGACAAAGAGCTAGTAGCTACAGCAAAAAGTATTTACTATCTATCTCATCTCATTAAAATGTACTTAAAGTTTTATTATAATTGGAATGAGAGTAAAGCTCGACTTTGTTCTGTCGTACCAAGCTATTGCAGTATATTTGACTTTTACAAAAGTTACAAAAGTATAGATATTTGCTCCTACATCGGCAATATTGGGCTTGTAATGTAAATATTATGCAAACTACATCGTCGCCCGCCGTACTCCCATGTGAGATAACAGCGAGTTGCGAGGGTGCCACCTATCGTCAGTAATGGAGGTGAGGCAATAAAGGAAATATATGTACGCTGTAAAGCGAACTTCCAATATCACGAAGATAACTACTATCCACCATACCATAGTGACTTACCGCAAAGTCTCCTTTATGCACGCGCGCAGATACGGCAACTTGTCCAGATCTTTGCTTGTCAGATTTCTGTCCGTTGGTAAGAAGGCGTCCAATTCGTATTGCAACCTCTTTTGTGCTCTCTCATGTGTTGCCAGCATGTACATAGTACTGGCTGCCGCCGCAGCGGTTGTGTCCACTCCCACTAATAGCAAGTCCAACGCCAAAATAGTTGCAACTTTTTTACCAGAACTCTTTGCTACAGAAGCACATACGCCCTTATCAGTCAATCTCTTTAAACATAGTGCTCTGAAAGCGTCTAAAGCTTCCACGTAAGTCTTGTATGCTGGCGTGGCGTATAAACGCCACAGTGGAGCTGAAAGTTCCAATTCTGGTACGCTGTGAAAGAAACCATGGATACATCTAATTATGTCTCTTGCTTCTGTGTCGTCGTCATGTAGACAGCCTAGCCTCGTTCCCAGCGCCCAGGCTCCAACAGCTATGAAATAAAATCAAAAATTATGTCAGACAACTTGGAACTAATAACATGACCAACTCAATGAAACATTACGCTTTCAACTTACATTCTAATGCCCATTTATAAAGCTCTGTTAAAAAATCTTCAGGTAGCTCGCGCTTGCCGTCCACCAGGCCTTCCATTCTGGAAATAAAAACTTTTTCATCAGCACATTAAATTAGGTATATTCTCTTTTCATATAATATATTGACTTATCTGATCTCTCACACTTATTACAAAACATATGGAAGTATATCAACTTCCAACCTAAAATATGGTAGATAGGTTCCTTTGGTATAGATAGATAAAGATGATAAGATCTCGGGATACATGTGTTATGCGTACAAGTGGCGAGCATAATATATGCTAGTTGTATATATTCCACCATGTTAAATATTCAGCGTTAAGTAGTTCTGAGTAATAAGCGTTCGCATAAGGTATGTTGTTCCTCGCAATGAGTAATGCGGAGCAAAAACAAAGTGCGCAGACGCCGGCCGTCGTCGTTACAAACGGGATGTGGTCATTAAACTGAGATTCTGTGCAGTGCGGCTCTCCCGAGACTATTGGATAAACGCATGCGACTGTCTCATTGCTCTAGGAATGTACTTCTCATGTCATTACTATTTACTTAGCTACAAAGTATGTATGTACCAGTAGTTGATAACTTTTTGTGTTATCTTGGATAGAATCACAAAAAGTGCACATTCTGCGTCAATTATATTATAAAATACAATTATCTACTCAGAAAAAAAAATTGAGTTTTAGGTAACGTTCAAGAATGACAATTTATGATGTCTACATAATTTCGATCCAAATATCATGATTTTTAAAGATATAATGTATTTACATATTAAACCGGGCCTTACTCATATCAAAACACATACTTAGATTAACCTGTCATTATTGAAATACATATTATTATCGAGCTAGTTATTCCGCTAACTATACTGTTTTGTATGCATACCGCAAAACAACTTTTTGCATAGCAAATTCAATTGAGGCTCTGCCTGATCAACGGGTTTCCTACAAACCGTTACAAATGTTATATAATTTTTGTTTTTGCTCTGTTTGTGTTGTGATGTGTTAAAACTTAATATTAGCTACTACGAACATAACGTAGCGTAAGTAGAGCGATACTAATCCTATATTTACTTGAGTAGGAAACCGGTTTTATACGTTTGCTGCCGCACTGAGAGACGTCAATTATCTATAATGATTACTAAGAATCTATAATTGATAAGGCCTGACGTCCATACTGTGATGTATTAAAACGTTTTAATATTGACCAAATTGACTAAAATTTACGCGCATACTACATATTGAACAGGGAATTGAACAGGGAGTGTCCTTATGGCCATGCCAGGATAAATAATAATTGTAAAATTTTGTAAATGTGAGTAGTAGGTACGTAGATCTGTATATATATTTAATTTAAACTAATAATATTGAATATATTTGGTACTGATTTATATCAGATACTAATAAAAACAACGATATCAAACTCAAAACAATTGTAACTAATATATTGTAATTATAAATAAATCGTTGCATCGGCGGTTAACGATAAAAAACAAAATTACAAAGATAGAACCGTAAAAATATATATTTTTTTATTATTAAAATGCAACAGTTGTAAAAGTTTTAATTCATTTTAAAATTTTGAGATTAATTGTAATGTTGTTTTACGTAATATCAGTAATTAATAATAAATGGTGACAAGTGACAGTGACAGGTGTCAGTGGTTGTCGAGTATCTCTGATCAAAAGAGACGGGTGTATTGATAGTAGTACCGTAAAACGAAATGGGGGTATTATAACCGAAGTTACCGATTCAACTTATATATACAGTGTGTGACAAAAGTCCTGTCAGATCCGTAAAGGTATTTGTACCGAAATTGCTCAAATTACCCCAAAATTATGCTAATTTTATAAATGTGACCACACTTTCCATCAATGGCGGTGGCATATTTGTACCGAAATTGCTCAAATTACCCCAAAATTATGCTAATTTTATAAATGTGACCACACTTTCCATCAATGGCGGTGGCATATGGGTGTGGCGTAAGTAGTGGTCCACCGTTCAGGATTCGATGAACCAGATAATTAAATAATTATTATTAAATAAATGGGCACTGACAGTGTAGTACGTTTTTTTTACAAAAATCGCCCTTGAACTTGAAGGTGTTTTAAAAATTAGGGTTAAAATTAGAGAAGAACCAACTTTTTCTTCAAAAGAGCTAAATTTACATAAAAAAATCATTATTTAACATGATAGCTCTAGTATTCAGCAGTAATTAACAGAAATCAAAATGAAAAAATAATGGTTTTTGTTGAAACTACAAACAAATTTGTAGTAAAAGGTAGAAATTTCGTAAATAAAAGACAAAAAGGAAATATTTTCGGAACCCTTGGGTAAAAATGGTTAAAATTTTTAATTGTTGTAGTTAATTATCTGGTTCATCGAATCCTGAACGGTGGACCACTACTTACGCCACACCCTGTATATAGAAATCTAAAGCGTAATTTTCATGAAGTGTACCTTCTATACAGATTGGCAGTTAGATTCGTTTATAAAATAAACTTATTTAATTTTTCGGCAAACAATATCTCTTTAGTAGGTTTTACATAATTAATATTTTGATTAGGATTTTCTATTGATGACGGCGGGCGGTGGTTCTCTATCTACATTATCTTTGTTTTATGTTAGCTACTATAAATATAAATAGTTTTAACGTACCTACCTCTTTACAAAATCGTCAGCAACATAATCCAAACATGGTACCGCAGCCCTGGCCGCTTCCGGAGCTGCTAGAGCCTTGGAAACTCTAGATCTGAACTTCGACCATGGTTCACCGTGTCTGTAAATGAAAACGTGATACTGATACTTATTGATTACGTATTTGCTCGCAGCATCCTCATAACAAATAATCAAACCTTTTGACCGTCACAGCCGGCTTTAATTAACAAGCGATAGCTTGCTCTGCACGCCAACGACGGCAATAATCGGAAATACATATAGTTTACAAAAAGGCAAAATAATGAGATTTGTAATGCCTATTCCTGTTGGAAGTTTTTAACTTTAAATTGAATGTCTTGCGTACAGGACACGGCGACACATTTATGATGTAGCAGTCAAAAGGTTAAACATATCGTGTATATAATGTTGTGACAATATTTTCGACTTACACTCCGATCAGTCCAGGCTCGTCGCCAAAGAAGTCTCTCCTCAATTCTTGTTTGTAATGCTTGAGACACGGCGCCACTGCCCTATGGGGCATAGCATCTTCTCTCCTATAAATTCGCGCTGTCTCGTCAGCACAAAATGGGAACACTAAGTCTGGATGACCGAACAGTTTCGCCACTTTAGCCGCACCGCCTTCACCAGCGAGCACTCTCAATGTCCATAATGTGATGTCTAATGCGCTAGTGCGCCAGGGCTTTTTCCCTATTGCAAACCGCCAAGAGTTGCCAAGAAGAGGCAAGGGCTTCGGCCCAGGCATTAACGTGAAGCACCGAGCACTACTCATCGCGATCGGAACGTCAATGGTGCCTTCAGCCCCAAAGACAACGTGGAAGCAGTGGGGGCGGTCATCCGTACATATTACGTTTTCAGCAGTTTCGCAACCCGTCCTACATCACTGAGGTGACCCAACACACGAGACTTTGTTGTGAAACAACTGGACTGATATGGTGCAGGTTCTTCTTTTTATCAATTGTTGTATATAAATGCATCAATTTTATCAAGCATTATATCTAATACATATTTTAAATACGTGAAGAGAAAACTTCGTGCTCCTTTAAAGCACATTTAACGCACGGAGAAGTGTAAGATTTTATATAGTTAAACTTTATATGGAGAAGGACTCCCGAAAGATAAAGTGTATGTATTATATGTATTACAATTATTTATCATAAAATGGTCTAATTTCGAGCACTGGACGATTAATTGAAAATTAATGTTTATCCTATTCTTATTACGAGTATAACTTCGGATGACCACAGAAAGCTTTTTTAAACTTTTTTATTTTGACTTCGATATTTGGTAATATGATTACCGGGAACTAAAGTTTTATTAGAGTACCTGCCACTTGCTACTTAACTCCAAGAAGTGCCTAAACCCGAATCTTAACATAAGTACTCGTAAACTAAATCCCTTAACATTATTGCAGCCCAGCCCAATCCAGAACAATCTGTCCATATTTCGCGCGTGACTTGCAAATTTACCTATGATTACTATAAATGTGCAATGTGACGACACCATTTAACAAGTTAGTGATAACGTTAGAAAGCTAACTACCCAATAATTATCTGCAAAAAGCCCGGTTTTGCATTTTTAAATTGTTTCGCCTCGTTTGTGAGTAATAGCTCATGATGTAGTAGGTGAATAAACTATATATTTTCGCAACGCAGTTTTCCTGTAACAGTATGTTTCATTGAGATAAGAAATGGTGTTAATGACGCTGTATAGTCTCGCAAAGAATTAGGCCACAGTGAAAACGCTTCAACTTTAAGCAGAACGTATAATTGGAAATTCATTCATAATATGGATCATGAAGAAATCAGTGATGATAGACTGAATATAATAGATAATTTATTGATAAACGTATTTGAAATATGTAGTGATAGTATCAGATGAGAATGGCACTTGTTGTAAAGATATAATGACGTCATTCGTTCGCTCAATTAGCCGATCCCTCAATGAAAGCCGGGAGCGCTGCGCCTACGTTGATTGACTCGTCCGGCCTTCGCAAACATTTGTACAGTTGCTCGTTTGCATCTTCCGCAATCACACCACACAAGTCAATATAAATAATTTCAGAGGTCCGCTACATCATTATGTCTAGTACACCATATATCAATTATTACTAACCGGTCTAGTTTAATGGTGACTCTTGATGATCTAACTCGTAAGCTGCCTAAAGAAAACGTAGTTGAATTATAAGATGTGGAAAGCTGAGATCCAATATTTAGTATTTCATCAATTACCATTACCACTGGACTGCCTTTTACATTTATTAGAAATAGTCTTATTCTTCTATTTGTAAATCTATTTATTTCTACGATAGTAATTAAGTAAGATTAGTAAATTTTCTGAATGCTAAGCTATGTTAATAAAATGTATTATTATAGTCTCGTCTGTAACCGTAAAGCTTGTGGTTACAATATCTGTATTTCAATCAAGGTTTTTACTACACGTAACTATGCGTTTGCTTACATTATACGAAGGACAGCTGGTTGTCCAATAAGATGCTATATTGATATAGCTGTGCGTGTTTTAGGATTGCTGAAATGTAAGTTGCGAAAAGTTTATTTAACACCTACGCCACCTACGCTGCTTGTGCGAACCGAGTGTGGTGCACAAAGGGTGGAAATACACAAACTGTTCTGCAATTTATCTATCGATAGCATATAGGTCGATGCGTAGTTTAGATATTTTTTAGTCTGCAACATCCTTATTTCATTCCAATTAAATGCCATTGTCCTAATAAGATTTCGAAAGCTCCATGTTGAGACCAAAATCTGAATATTTAGTAGTAATGTGGCTAAAATTGCATTAAGCCTTTCAATCTTTGTGTATAATGCTACTAACTCCCATAATGTTGCACATTCAGATGAATCGCCTCTGGTCGGGCTGAAAGAGCAACACTGACCGATGCGGATGGTGGTTGTGTTTGATTTGTTTGATACGAAACGCGGTCGACGGATGTTCTTGCAACATCGACAAGGAACTCTTTGTGCGTCGATCATTGATGTGCTCCACTCGTTCGATGGTATACATCTGATAGGAGACGTTACGAAATTCTTGTAACGACAGGGAAACTATTTCACAGTCTGTTATTGTAAACATCTGTTTTGATATACAATAGTATACCAAATATGTATACTGAAAAAAGTTTGAAAATATACTTTCAATACGAGAGTTTTACTTGGTCTGCGTGCTAAAGTATAATCTAAGTTTGATGCTCTGACAACGTTTTTTTGTAAGGGAATATTTTGTGTTGGCTGCAGTGGTGGCGGAACTGATTGTTTATGTCAATTATAGTTCATAACCATAACAATTAACAGAAAAAATATTATGAATATCTTTATTCTTTATAATAAAGCTATCTTCATAAATGCATGCGGTTTCTCAGTATGATTTGCCATAACTTTTCATGCATAACCGCTGCACTGTTCAGACACCAGAAAATTGATACTTTCAACTGTCAGATGATTCTTTAACAATGCGTTTCGAAAGCATTTTGCTTGCGGAATCAAATAATTTCGCATTTCAGTTACGCTCGTAGAGCCACTTGCAAAATTGCAAGCAACTCAATGGAAAATAGCTATGGGACGGAGGAGGAGTTTAACAAACCCAAAGACATCAAATCGCGGTAGCGATAGTAAACAAGCATTAGACATATAAATGTATTTTTTCCAAGGACTTTCTTTCTGCTGTGTATTTATAAAACGACTTCTGTACTATTCGAGACTAGGTTAACTAATTCACCACCACCGAACACAAAGGTCCGTCCGTATTATTTGTTAAAAACTAGCCCAGCTACCTGCTTGATATGATAATCGATAGCTTATTCACATTGTCATTCACAATGAACTACTTTGGAGCATTCTTTATAATCTGCAGTTGTTATCGACGATTCACGATATGAAATTGCTTTCGTAGAATTAGTTTTCGCTATTAGTTTGTTTCTTGAATGTTTTATTCATTGACCCTTTATGCGTCACGGAAATTCCGAATGGAGCAAGTGCCGCCAGCTCCATTATCGATGCCAGGGGGGCGTTTTGTATGTTTTGTCGTGCATATCTGGTATTGGAATCAGTGTCTTACATCAACCGACTGATAATTTGATACTGATTAAGGTGTCGTGCACGCTATTTCCTCTTTAAATTTAACGTGAATAATACATATTTCGTTTTTTCTGCCCTTTGATAGTTTTTGACAGTTAAAATCATCGCCGGCAATTTGTTGGTAAATTTTCTTTGTGTAACGTTGTTGTATTTAACATTTCACATTTTCATGGATTGACTTCTTAATCTTTGTAGATCCTAATCTATGAACTAATCTTCAACGCGTTAACGCAAACTGCTAATCTAACCTACCTATACTAAGTACCCGACGTTCCGGCCTAATTTCACGGACTACCTGAGTACGCATGTATAATTATTATTTCAACTTGAGTAGGTATAAAATAGGAGTTATCTGAAGACTTGGCTTTATTAAGTCTTGCCTTTGCGTCATTAGTTTTCGCAAACGTTGAATTGTTCGACATTTATTGTAACACACCACGCTACAGTCGGTCGTCGGGAGCAATTGTGTATTGCAACGGCCGCCTACGTCGCCGTCGTCTGCACGAGCGAGGCCCAGGGTGCCGTGCCGACGTGTTTATAGGCCAATCGCATGACGGCCGCGCTAATTCCGGAAGCATTACGGAGACCCTGAACTTTGGTCCTCCGGCGCCGGATGGCAATCTGGCGATGTCGATGTCGATGCCGCCGCCGCCGCCGCCGCCGCCGCCATATCGAATGATTAATTGCCAGCGTCGATTCTGAATACTTCTTGAATATCTGAATCACGGCCTGATTCCCCAAAGCTCTCTTTGACCTATTACCCATTTACCTCTGGTGCCCTCTCTGAGCGTGATGTAAGAGGAGCAATCGGCGGTGCGTGGTGTTCTGACTGCGGCGGCAGGGCATGGCGGATAGATAGGGTTACCAGATCTAATATAGTCTTGATAAAAAGTAATTTTTGTAAAAAAAAAGTTTTTATTGTGTGGCATTTAAAGAAATATTTGCATAGAGACGTAAACCTTTTACCCAGTTGAGATAAGCAGCAGGTGGGTGAAGCCAAATGCCATTTACATTTTACATGAAAAACAAAATTTTGTTCTACATTGAGTAAAAGTCAAGACATATTCTTTAGTCCAACCTGACATAATGTCTAAAAATCGTAGCGTGTCAGGACGAATCCTTGCGTCTGGTAACCCAGCGCTGGCACTGAAAGGGCTCGGGCGAGGCGAGGCGTGCGGCGGCGCGGCGCCGAGTATTGATCGGCCGGACCTGTTGCCGGGCGGCGCCGCGGCCCAACCATACATGGATTTTATGCAACTGAACGCCGATGCCGGCTTCGGCAGCCGGCTGCAACTAGAACAAGGATTCGCCATTCTCGACGACATGCGATATCGCCATTGCTACACGCAACGATTTATTTAGTTTTTTGGGAACGTTGGACCTGTGACGTTACTAGGAGGATGATATTATTCTTGTCCTAAATTTCGTTATCACTTTGCTTTTTGATGAAGTTAGATAAATAAAAAATAGGTTTATGCAAAACATTGTGCTAACTTACATATCTCTTATTATGGTTTAAATCGGGATAGGAGAGGAGCACTCATTTCAAAGCCCATAGCCTTCCCTCCCAATGATTTTTGGCTGGTTCAAATGTAATTCATCCTTGTCTACTGACCCAGTTAATGTTGACACAGCGTTGACGTCAGTAGCGCCTAGGATCGAAGTGAAAAAGCGTCCAAACGATAAACACTCCGCCAGGCCGTTCACGCATACGCGTACTTAATGTTTTAATTATAATACCATCTCATGAGAGGGGTATTAAAATGCCTCTCGCTCAACATTAACTTCACACACGAAACATTCCTGGGATACATCTACAATTGCAACGTCTCTATCCAACTGTATTTTTATACTTAGCCGGTTTACTTGAATGCTAAACGAATCGTTGTGTTCTACGCCTGTAAAAAGATGTTAGTACAGTACAGATTTTAAATAATAATAAACACAGCTATAAAGCGTGCCACAGCCAAGTTATACAGTTCACGAAGTGGTTGTCCCCGTGGGTGCTGCCAGTTAAGCAAGGATCGCTTCCTAGGGCTTGGCCCGGAGCCAAGCGCGGCGACCCAAGTGACATTGAAACTGTCGCCGCCTACCCAGCCTCTCGTTTTCCACCCGCTCCGCGTGTAGAAAGCGAAATTTCAACTACTCTGAATATTCCTAACCCATTTACTTTAGCTGTGTTCGCGATTCTTTTTTGTTTTTTTCCGTTTGCATCACATTGCTTGTGGGTGATTTAAAAGTAGTACGTGACTGGATGTGCGCTGGTGTAACCGAGCTGTGGGAAACTTTATTGCGCTCTCTGATGATCCAGATTTTGTTGATTGACAGATGTAATATAATAATGTATACAACGTTGGTGTTCCAGCAGCGTTGAAGTAAATCTTGTGGCAATGTGTTTTTCGCGACATTATTTTCAGCTCGAAATCTTAAATTATGCTACAGTTATTACAGCGAGACTTGAATTTTGCGTTAGTGCACACTGGTTTTATGATAAGAGGAAATAAGCTTGAGTATGCGCGGAAATGCCGCGCCTCAGGCTGATTGACTCGGCCGAAATATATTTACTTCCTACAATACAATACTATCAGTGCCAAATCCCGATTTTAGGGAAAGAATTAACTAAAATAGGATGTTCATTCTTTCGCCGCTAATTAAACTAACTGTATTTAAAAAATAAATCTAAGCAGTTAAACTTACTGGTTGAGTTGCGATTGCGAATTTCAGTCACGATCTGCAAAAAAGTATCTAAATCAATATTTGTCATTTTGAGTTCTATCTCATAAAATTGAACCTGTATTTTTCTGTGCCATTTTAATATTTCCTTAAACAGCAGACATTATAATTAAACATTATGACTTAGTTTTCATTAAACCAACAAGCATGTAATAGAGTACCAACAGCCACAGCTCACAGTTCCCAAATAGCTATTTATATAAAGTTAAAGTTTAGTTTTTATAGTATATACGAGTATGAGTAGTACATGTAATGGGTCCACAGATGCCTCGCCTTATATGTACTCCATCGCCTCAGTTTCCAAGTGTCTAAATGGCGAGCCACGCCGACCGTCCGACACTCCGCGAACCGGCCTTGACACACAATATGCGCTGACTGTTAGCAATTGAGCCCATAACACGCGTTTTCATCTAATAAATAATTTGCAGCCGACACAACCCTTTGTCATCAGTATCACGTCACGACGACGAACGGTCGATGAACAATCAGACTAGGTTATAACCACAAAATAAGGAGACTCCAGAAGGTAAGCTGATACAAACGCGCTCGAGCAATGCACACATAGACCCTCTCACGAGCATGGAATTTTGGAACAGCTCGGTACAATCCGAACGCAGCTGTGGCGAGATTCCATGTCCGTGAAGGTACAAGCAACGCAGGACTGCAGCGACACTACTGGTTTCTATAAATCTTTATGAAATGATTACAAGCGTAGCGACACTGCGGCGTGCAGCCGCGGCGCGAAGCCTGCAGTTGCGGCGCCCAGCGACCGCGACCGCAACACCAGTTGAGTAGCGAACCGCAGAGTTCACACGTACAACGTAAGTACGAGCAGTGCGGGAGTGACTGAGGCATTGTTCCATGCATTGTGCAGCCGCAGCATGACGCCACGTTTTAAATAAAAGCGACCGCGACCGCAGGCCGCACCGTAAACCGCAATGCAGAACCGCAGTGCGGCCTGCGGTTGCATGCAGTCTGCGGTCCGTCTCGGACTTGTACCTTGAGAGGTTGTCATGTATGCGTTGCATGAGCGCGTTTGTATTAAGCTTGCCTTCTGCAGTCTTCTTATTTTGTGATTATACGTAAGCCGACATATCTCTAGCCACCTCTAGCCCCTACTTTGCCTAATCGTACCGAATAATAAATTCAACGAGGCCTTTAAGTAGTTGCTAGTTAGTTGTGTAGTTGGGAATAGCGCAAAAGTTCTTACGGCAAAAAGCTCGCGTGACAGACGGACGTAGTTTTTCATTTGGCTCGGATAGAAGTTGCCGGTTCACCAACCCGCCTGCATTAGCATTAGCCTTTCACACGCGCTCGTTTAATGTATTTTTTAAAATAGCGGTAACTAATTTTAATTGAATGGTGTACGAAAGAGTTTTAAATAGTTTTAATACAATACGAGTATTACTCTTGTGCTTGTTAAAATGTTGCATTGATTCCATGAAATTATATATTTCCGATGATAGATATACTCGACCTATTGTTAGAAACACGATTGTTTTATAATTGAGTGTTCAATTCTAGGTGTAACTTTGTGTTGTAACAAAACTAATTAAGTCATTAATTAAGAACTCCGACAAATAGTCAGACGCAAATAATTTCATTGAAAGCGATTAAGGTTTTTAGAGCTTTAGCTTATGAATAAAAGACTTTGTTTCTGGCTGAACGTACACCGCATATGCTTCGTGCTTTAAAAAACTTCAAGAGCTTGTTTCAAGAATAGGGTTATAGGTAGATTAGTTAATAAAGTTACTTATTTTATTTATTAGATTGCCAGAGCTGGATGATAGTAGCTGCGGATATCGTGTTCAGTGGCGTGCACTTGAAGAAGCCTACGTCCAGCAAATGGATTAATATAGGCTGATGATGATGATGATGATGATGATAGTTCTTATATTTCGTCAAATCGAATAACGAGTACCACAGTTCCCCCTTAATCTATGTCGTTGCACTTTCATATTCTTATATTAATTATAATACTTTTACACCCGTATTTATAAACAAGCCATTACTTAGCAATTACTTTGTTCTTAGAAATGTCACTAAGATCTAATTTCATTTTATATACGAGTAACATGTTTTTGTTTTGTTTATAGAATTTTAACGCAAATTTTGTTGCGAAACAAATTACAAAATGAAAAAATTTCCACGAGCAGGATTTGATTTTGCACTCTTCTGACATACCGGGTCAGGAGCTCTTCCAATTGAGCTATCGTGGTTCTAACCAGCCCGCCGAAATTATTCAACACTACATATTTACTTTTACTTTGAAAGCCCATTCAATGTCAACAACTACCGTCGTTAACATCCGATCATAATATTTTCAGGTTCAAATCTTGCTCATAGAATTTTTTTCAACATTTTTGTTTTTGTAAACAAGTAACGTTTAAATTAGAATAGAAGTTTTCTTATTCAATTAAATAAAAGTATTATTGTTATTATCAAATTCACCAATTTTATATTATTTTAGACATAATACAAACTGCCACACGTAACCTCAATAATTCTAGCTTGTCACAAGCTTGTCACTATGAATTCTTTGAGAAACTTAACTAGATTGCTTGAGTAAAGATATTGGTGACTATTACTTGGCTGAATTCTAACGAAGTTTCCAGCTTCATCGGAAGAGAATATCAAATTTTACTAAAAGCAATTACTTTGCTTCAGTATGAGCTTTTTACTCGTTTATAAATACGGGGGTTAGTGTTTGTGTCCTATCTTTTGTGTGCCGGTAGACTAACGAAATATAAAAAGACAGCATCGTATTCTCGATCTAAAAGGCGTAATGATACAGTAATGAGCCGGTATCATATTAGAAACTTTGCACAGGCTGTGTAAATCGCGTGCGTCGCGTTCGGTATGCTAGTTAATATGTATGCAGGCGTCCCTCGCCGCGGCTGCGACGACGGCGGCAAGACCGGACGTCGCCTCTGCCTGTGTTTAGACAGGGATGTATGGTTCGATGAGCTCGATGGCGCAGTGGTTAACGCGCCCGGTCTGCGAGTGCTGAGGTTAAGCAACTTTCGCAAAGGCCAGTCATCAGATGGGTAACCAAAAATGTATCATCTCGATCTCCTCCGTGCTTCGGAAGGCACGTAAAGCCGTTGGTCCCGGCTGCATTAGCAGTCGTTAACAACTACCAATCCGCACTGGGCCCGCGTGGTGTTTCATGGCCCGTTCTCCCTATCCATCCATAGGGAAGGCTCGTGCTCCAGCAGTGGGGACATAAAATGAGCTGATGATGATGATCATGATGATATAGTTCAACATAAAGGAACTGTAGAAGGTAAGCTGCATACAGACGCGCTCGAGCAACGCACGCCTCTCTTGGACACGGAATCTCGCAACAGCTAAGCTCGGACTGTTCCGAGATTGCATGTCCGTTACCTCTCGTATTTATAAACGAGTAAAAGCTCATACTGAAGCAAAGTAATTGCTTAAGTAAAATTTTATATTCTTTAGTAAACCGATGAAGTTAGAAACGCCAAAAGCTAGAATTCTTAGCTAAGCAATTCACCAATATCTTTACTCAAGCAATCTAGTTAGGTTTCTCAAAGAATTCATAGTGACAAGCTTGTGACAAGCTAGAATTGAGGTTAAATTCCGTGTGACAGTTTGTGTTATGTCTAAAATAATATAAAATTGGTGAATTTGATAATAACAATAATACTTTTATTCAATTGAATAAGAAAACTTCTATTCTAATTTAAACGTTACTAGTAAGTATATAAAATGAAATGAAATCTTAGTGACATTTCTAAGAACAAAGTAATTGCTAAGTATAACCATAGTCGAATGAAACAAGTAGGCCGACTCGGCCCCCGAGCAAGCGATAATCACCTAAACTTGTAGGGCTGTCGCTTTTAATTAGAATGAGGTAGGTATCTACATATAAAATAAGAACATATGTACTTAGAAATATGAATTCATGGATTCCAGAGAACCCCCGACCTACCTAAACGTAGTTTGTTAACTGTACAACACAACAACTTACAATAGGTAAGTAGGTACGGTCAACAGCACATCACGGTAAACACTTGCAGTTCGATATTAGTACTTATGCTCACAACATAAGAGCGGTACAAAGTCCAAAGTGTTTAGTCTGACTGTACCTAATTAGTCCCTTGTTTTCACGGTAGGGTGTACCGTGTAATCTAATAAATTAAACTTACAAATCCTAGTACATGTATTCACCTCTCTTATCCACGAAATCTGAAGCAGAACTTAACTCTTTCGGTACCTAGTAAATAACTAACACAAAATAATGTAATTAGGTTAGGCAGGAGGTACTCACCGTTCTTGTTCGGTAGGTAAGGTAAAGAAGGACAATTCTGGATTTGACAAGCTGCTATTTAGACATCCGTAAACACTGCAATATCTCCTGAATTTTTTTGTAGCCATCGTTGACTTACGTTTCACAAATTATATATAACCTACGAGCGGCGCGGCGGGCGCAGCGACGAAACAAGCAGGCGCGCGCGGCATTACGTGGCTCAGTCGCGACTGGCGCAGCATTATTAGCAATAAACTTTGTCAGTGTGTGCGTGCGACGATGCGTACGGACGGGTTGGCTCGGCTGCGCTCACATGCAAGCCGCGCTCGGTGCGTATGTATGAAGATGGCCTACTTGTTTCATTCTACTATGGTATAACTGTTTATAAATACGGGTGTTAGTGTGCGTTGCTCGAGCGCGATCTATCTTCTGTGTCTTCTTATTTTTTGTATATGGGCAGTGGACAGTGTTACCCATTAGCATTGGAAGGAATAATACCCTTAGCAATCTTACAATTGTCATCCTCCAACTATAATGCTGGTAACTAACGTGTGTGCCTAGTGTGAGTTTTGTTTTCTATCCGTATTCATTCGAATACGTTTACGAAAACGACAATTAGTATGGCATTGAAGCAGCGCCTCCTGGCGGCATACGAGAAGAGTTAACATTTTGTCATACCAATTCTCGTTTACCTAAACGTTAACGAATGGCGAATGAAACTCGCACTTGGCACCCTGATCGCAGTTTAGTTAATGGCATTATAGATAGTGGACGCCAGAATTGCTTTATAGCTTGTAAGCGTTGGGGTTAGGTTTTAATGTCCATCCAAAGAGGTTGATGGTAGATTGATAGTTTATTATAAACAAATACTGAAATTAAGTCCCTATTTATTGGTATTGAGGTTTTGCAGACATTGACAGAGTAAAAGTAACACCAAAACAAAAGCAACGCCAACAAGGAAAACCTAAAAACTGTATCCACAAAGACGCCTTCCTTTTTATCATTTTATCATACTTGCATTCATAAAGTACTGTTCAGGAAGACATAAATCTACTTTATAAACAACTAGTATATAGACTTGTGGCTTTACGTATACCTGCCTCTTCTGCATTGCGTCAAAAAGTTCAATGCGTATTCTTTGACTGCATGTAGTTTGTCAACTTAATAGCACTTGTTGTAGTACCCCGTTGTTTTATGTTGTACCTCACATGTAGTACATATCAGAGCGAGCACGGTCATGCCTATGATTAACTGCGATCGACAGGCTCACATTGGCGGACGTCATTCGATCCTTTGTTTTATTACTGCGGCCACTGCGGCTCCAATGCAGGCGGCATGCAATGCAACGAGTACATACGGACCGCCCAGAGCCGTGTTATCAAGGCCTATAAAGCTACATACGTACGCGTTAGGAGCGAAACGGACGAAAACATTTTTTTAAGAAAACTCTTTACAGCAATTTATGCTTTCTATACTCGAAGACAAGAGAGACAAGTGCCTAGCTATGCCTTCGAAGCGAAATAGATTAGAACCTTTTTTACGAAGCCTTTTAATAGTTTAATAATTATTACTAGTGGTCGTCCAGTGGTCGAAATTCGACCGTAATTTTATTAAGGCTACAGGGATTATATCCTAAGCAATCAAAAATTAAAAAAGATAGAATGTGAGTTTGGATCGACATTGACAGATTTCACCGCTCCTCTTCAATTTTTTTTGAAAAGAGTATATGCATAAATACTGTGTGTCAAATACATGGTAATAATAATAATAATAAAACAGTTTATTTTCTCCACAAAGGTAGTGTGTGTAATGTTTGTTTTATTGATTTCATGTATTTTTTATGCATAATTTACAAAAAATATTAACATTCTGCAATCCTTCTCTATATAAACTACCATAATGCGAAATTTCATACTCCTCCGTCCGCGCAATTTTCGTAAAAAGGGGTACAAAGATTTTGCTTCACGTAGATAGTAAAGTAGTTAAAAAGTCCAATGCCTATACAACTACGTTTAGGAGCAAATCGGATAATATAGTTTTTTAAAGAAATCTCTATTTTCGTAAGCAGCGTTGGTGTCAGTGATATAATGCTGATGCTTTTGCGATACACGAAAACAGCAAGACAGTTGATATTAAAAAAAAAAAACTAAATAGCCTGCGTAAATTAGAATAGCTCATCGTTGTTGTGTCTGAACTGAAGTTAGAAATAGCTTAAGATCCGTAAGGGCTTTAGCGTAAGTCCTTACCATTGTTGCTCGGTCCTAACGAGACATTTGACGATGGTTTCAAAAGCTGTTATAATAAAAATAGAAATGTTCATTGCAAACATCTACCGTTTGGTTTGACCCTTACGCTTGTGTTTTTGACTCACCTGTGTGAAACTCGCCAAAATTATGGCTACTGTTAGACAAAGACGCCACTGCTGAATAATTAAGTACGGGAATACCGACGACGGACGCGCCTCGTGACACGTACCAAACGATTGTGTTAGTTTTGCTAAATGAAAATATGTAGTTACGTTTTCTGTTTATTTATTGTTACTCAGTATACGAAGTCTATTTCAGTGTACAGGGAAAAGTTTTTGTAGTCATATTATTATTGCACTATCCTCTATGTAATTCTTAAAAAAATCAAATATAAGGGTTAACACGTATCCTCTAATAAGTTAGAACAATTTTTCAATTGTTCTCTAACAAAAATAAAAATGTTGATTCCTAGGTCCTTATGGATTAGTGAGTGATTGAACGAAGTTGACGAATTTGAGCTAATATCGCGGAAGGTGGAACTACAGAGTTTTGCCATGAAATAAAACAAATGATGATGTTTTCATTATTAGAATCGCTATTTGATGAATGATTACTATCTTTTTGTTGTTATGTCTATAAGCATCCGATATTATAGCACAGTGGCATGCGCTATTTATAGCCATATGCCAGTCCATCCATAATCAAAGCGCATACGTATAAAAAATATTCTAATGCTGGTGGCAGATCTTGGTAGTTTTAAAAGTTATATATCAACATTTTATATCTGTGATGTGATGCAATAAACATGTATGTCTATGGCTATTTTAAAAGGCTATAATGTGGTTTGTTATCTGCTTTCAGTTTCCTGGATGACCTGGACCGGTTAGGTGCTAGGGATTACCAGCCCACCGAACAAGATATTTTAAGAACCAGAGTCAAAACCACGGGCATCGTCGAAGTGCACTTCTCCTTCAAAAACCTTAATTTCAAGTGAGTATGGGGGTCTTGCCCACTTTTAGTAATTTTTAATTAGAGTGTGTAGAAGTTTTTAGTAAGCTAAGCAGAAAATCTTAACGACATCGTTGTAATATCATGAAATATGACAATTTAATTTATGGTCTTGTAAATTTTTCCATAAAGCTAAGTTTTCTTGCTGACTGTGATTTGTTGATATTATTTCATTTGAGTTTTATTGCAAATAGTGAAACTGTTAAATTTTGATATTACCTTCTCAACTGGGTTTCTCCCTTCTCATTTCATTCTATTGTTTTGTATGTAAAATGAAGTTGCAGAAATAACAATTCAATGTTATCAAGGAAAAACAATAATACTAATAAGTTCTATCTCCACACTGAAATTTGTATTAATCTACTAAAACTTGGTTTTTTATTATTTATTTTTTTGTAGTTATTATGTAAAACTATTCTCCTCTTTCTGCAATACCATAGCGGTAACTAAGTTGTAAGTATTTACCTGAATTAAACACTTAGTTCCAACTTCAGTGAAGCTACTCAAACGTGTTTCCACTACAGCTACACTGATTCGCCCGTCGCGTCGGTAGTCCATTAATCATGCAAGCTTTAACCTCTCCCCTAGTGACGTGATGATCGCGGCTAAAATCTAGGCTATCCCCTACAAACATTTCATATAAAATACATATAATTCTTGAAGAGAGACTTGTGGATTCTGGTAAATTGAAGTCGAGTATTACTGCACTTATAGCTTAACTTTATTCAAAGCTTACAGGGAAATATTAAAGTTACTTCACTTGGCCAACAGAGTTGGTTGTAGTGTGAACCGCGCTTTAATAAGCTCGACGACAGTACTATGTGGTTTATTTGGTACTTGTTACCTACTCGTCGGTGTAAACAAGGGTTTGTTCAAGTTTGATGTGTAGTAGCCCGGATCCGGCTCGCAGGACCATGAACATGACCGATAGAAGAAATTTTTACTGGATGTTTTACATGCACAATCAGTGTCTAGTGAGTTAACGTCAAAGTCAAAGTCAATTTTTTTTATTCAAATAAACTTATGAAAAGTGCTTTTGAATCGTGCATACACTTTTTACCTACTATCCGTTCAGGACGTCTATTTTTTAGCTGTGGAGAGGAATGGGTGCAAGAAACTCCACGAGTTATCCATTTAATCGCGTTCGAAAACGAAAAATGGAATGCTCTTACAGCACACGTATTGCCTCCTTGCTACAGCATGCTATCCTTTATTCGAGGGGTGAAGATGTACTTGCGGGTCGACATGGTGAGCTCGGCTAGTAAAGCACAATCCTGCCCCGCTAGCTGTCCTCGCATATGGACTCTGCTTCTGCTGAGGGCGACACACTGAAAAAATGCACCAACTTTCGGCGAATAGTTCAAAACTTTAATATGACTCACAAATCTGAAATGTTGATATAGGTAAATTCATGTCTTTGTCTTGAATTTGCTTGCTCAAATACACGATTGCATAATTTTGACTCGATCATAATTATTTTCGAAAACACTACAAAAAAAACACTATTGTTCAAATTACAACAGAATTACTTAATTAATATGCTTTCAAACCAGTTAAATATATTGATAACATCAACATTCGTAATTTAGTAGCTGCATATTTTAATAACTAAAATCAATAATTTTCTTAAAAGATTTTTTTAATTTGCGGTCCCAATTGTCGCAGGCGCTACGTATTTTCGACCTTATGACAGCGCCAGTAAGGATCAGCCTTTTTGAATGTTCACAAAGCGAGGTGTCGTCTTAACATCGAGCAGAGTGGAGTCATTTGCCTACCTATCTATATATAAAAAAAGATAATTTGCAGTGTATTAAAGTAACGCCTCCAGGGTGCCTGGTGCGAGTTCCATTCGCCATTCGTTCACGTTAACGAAAACAAGAATTTGTATGGCAAAATTTTAACACGTCTCGTATGGAGGCGGTGCTTCAATGCCATACTAAAAACCTGCAAAAACCTGCACCCTGGTGACAAACGTCTTCGTGAATAATCTCTCACTCTGCACAGGGCACAGGTTTGTTTCACGGCAGAGAAATATTATATTCGTGTTGTGTCACATACCTTTCCCCAACGTGATCAATTGTGATGGTATGCGACCCCTTCGCCCCCTTCGAGCCTCACGTGATTAATTGACGGCCCGCTAGGCTTCGCGGAAAACTTGATTAATTAACCTTTCGCTATTCCATTCACTTCGCAGCTTCAACTTTAATTTATTCCAACCGTAAAATAAAAAACAGTCAGAGCGAAGCGGCTTAAGCCTCGTTGTTTTATTTCAGTTATGAAAACGCCAATTTCATCGAACAGCTGAGGTTTTAAATTGCATCAATAAGGAGTCTGTAAGTATACTTTTGCAAAAAGGGAGAACCAACTTAGGTTCTCCTTTTTGCAAAAGTATACTTTCCATATTTTTCCTTGAACGATTTAGTATGTACCTTTGACAGAAATTTGCACGCCTGCGAGGCAGGTTTTAAATTACTTTTCGAAGATTCTAATTTACTTTGTATTTATGCAAATAAAATATTGATTTGATATGCAGATAAATTATGTATCATGTAATTATGGCAATATTTCGCAGGAGACCCAGTCAATACTATGTTATTACAGTTTTTGAACTAACATTCCTGATTGAGATATCGTAGAGCTGGAAATAGCAATGTGACGGCGGTACAGTTTTGTTACTAAACATCGGTTAATACACAAGCTATAATTTCTTTGCTCATCGTGACTTTTATTGTGAACAAAAAACTTTACATCGACCGTAACTAATTGCAGATTGTTCGACGTGGGCGGACAGAGGTCCGAGAGAAAGAAATGGATCCATTGCTTCGAGGATGTGACTGCGATCATATTCTGCGTCGCCATGTCGGAGTACGACCAGGTGTTGCACGAGGACGAGACAACGGTAAGGCATTGTTCACAAACTTACTTAATTTATGTCTCCACTGCTGGGGCACGACCCTTTCCTATGGATGGAAATGCCACAGGAAGAACGGGCTCTAATCACCACGCGCCCAGTGATGTGCGGTGGTTGTTAACGACTGCTAATAAAGCACGCCTGCCGAAGCAAGGAGGATCTCGAGATGTTTAATCTTTGGTCACCCATTCGATGACCGTCCTTTGCAAATGTTGCTTCAACAATCGCAGACCGAGCGTGTTTAGTACTGCGCCATCGAGCTCCAAAATTAACCTATTAGCTGTTAATGTCGATATCGGTGTTGCCAACTATAAATTTGAAATTCCGATACTAAGTAAGTCAAAACTCCTTCAGAATTCCGCCACTTTAACAATCTTTTAAAAAGAGCGCTTCTGTACTCACTTTTTAGTTTGAAAACTAAACATAATGACACTTTTAATAATATATAAATTTATGGTGCTGCACTCAAATATTCCAAAAAACTAAAAAATCATACCTATTTTAATTATACTCTACATTCTGTTATTCCGCTACAAAATTTCTGGAACTAGAATAAATTGTAAATTGAAATATAATATTATATTACAGCTCATATGGCTCATAGATAACGACAACATAAAATTTTAATAATAAATCACTTGGGAAACTTTGAAGGTACGCCTCCACATATGGTGTGTTTCAAGATTTGGAATAGTATTTGATTAAAGTTAAGTAAAGTCTAAATAAAGTAAAGTCTAAAATACTGGCTACCTATTTATTGTTGAGCAAAAGCCTTCATCATTGAAATCAAGTCATCGCTACATTCATCGCTTACCAAATGTGGGTCGATGACCCGGGCCCGGGCTATATATCAAAACAATCGAAACACTTTGCCCGACCTGGGATTTAAACCCAAGACCTCCGGCGTTTTGCCATCCGGCCGCCGCAAGCGTTTATTATGACAAATATGAAACAGCGCTCACTGTCGATCTGCATACAAGCAAAAGTGACGCAAATTGTGTAAGGATATTAGAAAAAAACTGTTTAAAAAAAAGCTATAGCGTTTTTCTAATAAGTATTTCGAATAAGTATACTTACTTAATTTCATCGACGTACTACGAAAACGATAATCATGTTAATAGATATTCTGAATCTGTTTAGGGGTGACTTTGGTTTTCTCTTCTATCAAGGAAATTTCATAATTCTGCATTTTGGAGACAATAACATTGTTGCAAATATTGTCAATTATAACATAATGTTCTTGGATAATTTTTATATAAATAAACCATGCATAAATAAATCGCATTTCATTTTTGTCAGCGCCATAAAGTTACTTTTGAGATTACTTAGCAATACGCATTGTTCTGATGTCGAGTGACAGTAAACCACAGAGCAAAGCAATAATTATTGTGTGTTATTCCTTTGCTGAACGCGTACATAACCGTTCCTTGAATTGTTTTGGCTGCAGCTGATGTCATTGTTCATTGTCAGTGATTTTTCTTGCAAGTTCTCTTACCGTGCGGTTGTTATGATAGAAAACAATTAACGTGAAGTTATTAATAAAATACCTAAGTCATTGTTCGTAATAGAAATGCGTAATGTATTTCAACTACGCCAATTTGATTACCTAATTGTTTGTAAACAGACATACAGTTCCATTTGTGCTAACGCACTTGTGATTCTGCTGTGTATGAATGATGATTTTACAGCCTCTGTAGTGTAGTAGCTAGACCTGGTGGTCTAGACTGACTGGTAGAAGACTGGTGTCTTAGACCTAACAGTCCCGGTTTCTTTCTCAGCTGGTGTGGTTTATGGTGAAACCTTTTTGGTCCGCCTAGCTAATTACCACCATCTACAATAGAAATGTTGACGGCATCCTTTATTCTGACAGTTAGAGATAATGTAATCAGTTCCTCAGTAGTTGAAGATTCCGGGTGAAGAGCATTGCCACCTTCGGCCTTATCGTTGCTTACTATCAGGGGACTTATTATAATCTCTAAAACCAATGATGAGAATTAAAACGAGACGCGTGTGGCTGCGTGCATACATGCGTCTCGTTTTCACGCATCAACACTGCTACAACTGCTACAGCTACCCATTTAATCCGACCAGGCGTTGGTGTGTTGTAATTGATTTGATTGTAAATGAAACTCTAAAAGTATTATATTCATCATCATCATCAGCTCAATTTATGTCCCCACTACTGGGGCACGAGCCTTCCCTATGGATGGATAGGGAGAATGGGCCATAAACCACCATGCGGGCCCAGTGCGGGTTGGTGGCTGTTAACGACTGCTAATGCAGCCGGGACCAATGGCTTTACGTGCCCTCCGAAGCACAGAGACGCTCAAGCTGACAAATTTTTGGTCGAAAGTTGCATAATCTTAGCAATTGCAGACCGGGCGCGTAAACCACTGCGCCATCGAGCTCCTCGAATACAGACTTTACTATACTGCAGACTAATGTCATTTTTTTAGCGACGAAATATGTGTCGAAGAGTAGACTTCAAGTGTCGGACACGGGTGCCATATTAAGTAATCTGTGCTGGTGCCACTATCCTACGTTACGGTTACGTTACGATCACTCGCTCCGTTCAGTCCCTACCATAAAAGCTTATGGTAAGCTCCCAGGCGGTATAACGACCAACGGTTTCCATGTTCGTGAAATAATAAAAGTTAAGAAGATAAAATATTACAAATGATGTGTTTCGTTTCCAGAACCGGATGCAGGAAAGTCTAAAGCTGTTTGACTCGATCTGCAACAACAAGTGGTTCACGGACACCAGCATCATCTTGTTCCTCAACAAGAAGGATCTTTTTGAGGAGAAGATACGCAAATCACCGCTCACTATCTGTTTTCCTGAATACACAGGTAATTATGATTATTTTTTTATATATATTATCAGGTATATTTATTATCAAGCAATCATCACCAGCTCATTTTCATGTCCCCACTGCTGGGGCACGAGCTTTCCCTATGGGTGGAATAGGGAGAACATGCCATTAAACACCACGCGGGCCCAGTGCGGTGTGGTGGCTAATGCAGCCGGGACCAACGGTTTTACGTGCCTTCCGAAGCATTGAGGAACTCAAGATAATAAATTTTTGGTCACTCATCTGATAACCGGTCTTTGCGAAAGTTGCTTAACCTTTACCGGTCGCGTTAACCACTGCGCCATCGAGCTCCTTTATCAGGCAATAAAGTTAGGAAAATAACATGCCAAGTAACATATACATAGAATTATAAGCAATGTTTGTTAGTATATATAATTATAACTTTTGTACTTTGGTTAAGCACTTACTTGTGCTGATCTGGTTGGCGGTGCGCAATCTACTAGTGACGACGCCCTTTGACTATTTGGAGCGTCGAACTTCGCAAGGTGGTTGGCAAGAGCTGGATGGAGTAGCCGCGGATCGTGCTCGCGGCGTGCACTTGGAGAGGCCTAGTCCAGCTGTGGAGTAATTTCCGCTCTAGATTTCCTGCCAACACCACCGTTATACTAACATAGTTTTAAGTTATACTAACAAACTTGTTTATATTGGTATGTATATGTCAGTGGTATACATCGAGAAATTTTAGTGGTTGTTTTCCCGCAGGTGGGTAGATCAGACCATGAAACTGAACAACTTTTCCCAAGAAACATAGGTCAAAAAACGAGATAACTTTTTAATTTTATTTATATAAATTGTCTCGTTTTTTTTACCTATGTTTCTTGGGGAAAGTTGTTCAGTTTCATGGTCTGATCTACCCAACTGCGGGAAAACAACCACTAAAATCTCTCGGTGTATATCTATGGGTCTGTTATTTTTAACTTTGTTGCCTGAAAACAAATGTTGTAATTATTATATTATTTTTATAATTAGCATAGCTAATACAATGATGATGAATCAGTAGATAACAAGTAATTAATTCATAATTATTAATTAATTGATGTAATTAACAAGTAGTAACTTATTAATTAGATATTCAATAAATAGTTGCGAAATAGTGTTGCTTAAATTGGTGAGACACAATTTTGTCAAAAAGAGTCCGATTGAACACTGTGTTTTCAACGCGACCTTTCCACAGGCGCGCAAGAGTACGGCGAGGCGGCGGCGTACATCCAGGCGCAGTTCGAAGCCAAGAACAAGTCCACCACCAAGGAGATCTACTGCCACATGACGTGCGCCACCGACACCAACAACATCCAGTTCGTTTTCGACGCCGTCACCGACGTCATCATCGCTAACAACCTGCGAGGCTGCGGGCTGTACTAGACACGCAGTTTCATTGGTCGTTACCGCATGCCAGGGCTTTGAATAACATCAAAGATTTGGTGACATTACCTCTTTGAATATAAAGTTAATAGCGAAAGTTTGATGCGGTCATCTACGTCTTCATAGCTAACGACCTGCGAGGCTGCGGGCTGTACTAGAGACAAAGTTTCGTTGGTCGTTACCGCATGCCAGGGTTTGAATAAAATCAAATATTAGGTAACGTTACCACCGTCATATTATGAAGATAACGTTATTAGTAACGTTAGCTTTGGTATTGTTACTTGACAGCTTAACTAACCGCTCTACGCGGATGGGCTAAAGCGCATTAAGTAACGGTACTCGTACCAGATAACGTTACCTGCATTGCCGTTACCAATAACTTTGTAGAAATAACGTTACTTAACGATACCTATAGTGTGAATTTGGTAACGTTATTAAGTCTTGCCGCGGTCCGGGAGATTGCTGTAACGTATACAACGGCCAGCATGTGGCGGACCGTTTTCATTGGTCGATAGATCTCTAACAAGTAATCTAACATCAGTACATAACATAGTACACCTAACATCAAGTGAAATGAAAGCAAAACGATGGATTCTCGTCACAGAAACACTCTGTACTGAAGTGTGTAGGCCGAATAAAAAAATCTACCCTCACACTTAATTTTCACATCGACCGATTAGTTTCATTTAATACAATTCTACCAATGAAATGTATGACGATTGCGTAATCGACGTATGACTATCATTATTCGTTATTTCGACCGAGTTGTCGACCAATGAAAACGCCCCTTAACTGATACCTCCCGCCCCACACTTGCAGCCTCGCTGCGGACTGGACGAACCAAGTAACTATGCCATTCTACTATAGTCGTGCGGTTACCGGCTTCCGATTACTGTTGTCTATGGTATGCGGTGTTCTGAACGGCTCTCTGTTTGCTGCACCACACTTGTATGTACCGTTTTAGGGATTTCAACATGTAAAATTGATTTTAAACTGAAAGGCTAGTTCTGAAGTTATTACCGTTCGACTTCGTTTACTAAAGCGTGACTAGGACGGTGATAG
The DNA here is from genome assembly GCA_963082485.1 of Eudonia mercurella. NCBI lineage: Eukaryota > Metazoa > Arthropoda > Insecta > Lepidoptera > Crambidae > Eudonia > Eudonia mercurella. The sequence goes on from OY720037.1 coordinate 6,294,692, forward strand.
TTTTAGACGTGTCGATTTGAAATTTGGATAACGCTGACTGGCGTCGAAGTCCCTATCGACATTTTGTATTTAGACAGAATCGTATGTGAACTTTTAAGGATTATTATTTTTTTGTTTCGATATATTGTGTAGATGTTTGACCGTTCCGAACGTTCGAGTTAATCGAACGCCGAGTGTAACCGGGCCCAGCGTCGCGTCGGATGGACTTTCCAAGTTTAAATATTTTTTTTTACTAGGTCTTTATTGAGTCGTTTTGTGATGACGTCACGCGCTTTCAACACCGCCCACTGTCAGGGTCGCTGCTCACGCGAGTTCGCGCGACGACTCGCTGTTTGAACGTACGCAGTAGACACGCAAATTATACCTTATGGTTAATAGAAATAGGGGTCAAACTTTGGCATTGTGAATTTTCTGATTTACAACTAAAATGAAATTAAAATCCCGCTGCATATCGAAGATCTCTATTCTTTATCCATCTATTGCAGTACTGTGCAATTTTTTAATCCACTTTGAAACGAGCACATCGCCATGTTAATTCTTCAACTAAAACATAATCAGCTCAACTAAGATTGCTCGTAACTACAAGAAAGTCTACTCTACTCTCTATGGTGTGCTATTAATACTACCTTGCTGTTACTAGCGAGTATGTAAGCACATTGGTCGTAAAACTTATTCCACGTAAGGCTTCAGCAAATTCTATACATAGTGTGATTTTAGCTTGTTAAAATTTTCGGTACGTTGAAACACCGAGACGTGACAGCGAACGCGTCTAAGCATATCAAGCGAGCGCTCCGAGCGACCGGCGGCCGCGGCCGAGCAGCTTACGTAATTATATATGTTATATGTTTATCGAGTATGCGTACAGGAAGGCTAAAGTCCCATTGGAAAATACCACGAACTTGGCAGATACTGACTTGTCCGAATGTGCTGTTAGTGATAATCAGTGATCGGAATAGGTAGAGCAATTTTTTGTACTTGCCATATGTTGTATTAATATGGACATTCCCGAAATATTGTCCTCCTCCCCCTACCTCCCTCCCTTCCTCCCTCCCTCCCTCCTACCTCTTCCCCCTCGGACCGCTCCTCGAGCGCACGCTTGCACTGTTACCGCTGGTTAAATTGTTTTCAAATTTAAAAATAACATTAAAACTATATAAAATCAAACAAAATATTAGGAGTGCATAAGTGAAAAGGAGTTTCGCACTGCGTCGGATCCCTCGCGGCGCTGGCTGTAGCACTCTGCGCATAAGCCCCACCCGCCCGTCGTTTTCGTAGCGTGCTTGCTTCGGTCTCAGCTACGAACCCGTCCTGCAGCTACGACATCGTAGGCGTCCCCGCATCGGCAACGGTAAGAAATCTCCGCAGGAATTCTGTCGCCCTGGTACTTTTGATCGTTATAACGCGTCATCAACACGAGCAACGCGCACCGTGGGACCAAATCAACACGCCCCGTGGAACTATTTCTAATATCCTCTGCTGAAATATATTCCTGTTAACGAAAAGCAAAAAGGCAAGGATGAATAAATCATCCTCAGATTCGAATATTGCGGAACAGATCACAGATAGTACGCCGCCTAATAGCTATGTTTACCAGCGACAAAAACGAAGCAGGGAACGTGTTTTCGAGGATGAAATTAGTACTTTTAAAGCCGAAATAAAAGATATGATGACAGCCCTGTTTACAACTCAGCAGGAAGAACTAAAAAGAATTGTTGCTACTCAAGTGGAAATTAAGAATTCTAATAATAACATAGAGAGCTGTCTTGATTTCCTCACTGCGCAAAATGAAGAGCTGAAAAAGAAAATAGACCTACTCGAGCTGCAATCAAAGAAAGATAAAGATTGTATAATTCTTCTTGAAGATAAAATTGAAGATCTGCAGCGCTCAAGTCGGAAGACTAATATTGAGTTAAAGAACGTTCCCGTACTTCCTGGGGAATCTAGAGAAGATCTCACAAAAATGTTATCGTGTCTTTCAAAGAATATAAACTGTAATATAGCTAAGCAAGATATCAAAGATATTTATAGAGTACGAGGAAAGAGAGACACTGGAAAGAACTCACCGATCATAGTGGAGCTTTCGTCAACATTACTGAAGACTGATGTCCTCCAGATGAGTAAATTATTTAATATTAGAAATAAAGAAAAACTACGTGCCAAACACTTGGGATTTACTAAAAGTGAAGAGACGCCTGTCTTTGTGTCTGAACAATTAACAGCAAAGGGTGCTCGCCTTCACTTTGTAGCCCGTGACTTTGCGAAATCAGAAGGATATAAATTTTGTTGGACTCGTCTTGGCCGAGTATATCTACGCAAAGACGAAAACTCACCGATAGTTTTAATAAGAAGTGAATCCCAGGTACAAAATTTAAAATTCCCTAAATGACTATTCTGTAAAATCTATTATTTAATTTTCCTTTTTTGTTATCTCGAACAGTTTCACTGTAATTACTTTAAAATTGTCAAAATAAGAACTTACATACTTTATACACAACACACACATACATGTTTGAAAGAATTTGTTAACAAAAATAACTATATACATCATACAAAACACACAACACTCTACTCATGGACGCGCGTCACAAATCAAATTATGAATCTAACTTCTTACATATCCCCCCGACAACACCCACGCACATGCTCACGCACAAACTATATAACAACACAAGACCTATCAATTTTCCTAAACCTATTTCTGCCTAGAGAATCTACTTACATTCAAAATTATAATAACCACGATAACCAACCCTTAAATATAAAAGTAATGGAACAACACAAACATATACAACCTCATATTAAAATAAAATATAAATAATGAATAACATTAATATTTCAAACTTGAACGAAATAGACAATACAGATATAGCCTTAACTATAAAATGTAAACCTAAAGAACTATTTACACTACTACCACAAAAGCAAAAAGATCTTACTATAATAGCCCAGAATATACGTAGTATTTACGCAAATCTAAATGACTTTCAGCTGAATCTACGTGATTTTAATATTCCAGTAGACCTTATTATTCTTAGTGAATGTATGTTACACCCTAACAAAAACATCCCGCAAATAAAAAACTACAAGTCATTTCAAACGACAAAACACCTAAACAAAGCTGACGGAGTAGTTGCCTTTCTCAAAGATACCTACCAGGCTACTGTAACTGAAATTAACCTTACACAAGCATCTTGCTTGCAAATTAATGTAAACAACCTAACTATTATTGGTATTTATCGCTCTCCATCTATAACAAATGCTGATGACTTTATTCTCTCATTAAATTCACATCTAATTACTATACAAAGCCATACAAATATTATTATCACAGGTGACATTAACATTAACTTAATATACAAACCCACAGAAGCGGCACATGAACGCTGTAATAGAACTAACTACTTAAACATGCTAGCCATGCATGGATTGCTTCCGGGTCATGTTCTACCAACAAGAGGCGAAAACTGTCTTGATCATTTTATACTTAAACATAATAATGGAAACATAACAGCGACAATAGCAGTTGTTGAATCAAGTATTACAGACCACCTTACTATCCTTATAAAATTATCGAATATTGTACACCGACATCCAAACATAGCTAAGACATCCACTAACTATTTGAAAGCGCTAGAATGTCTTCAAACACAACCATTATCACATTTATTAACAGAACGTGACCCAAATTATATAGTTCAAATATTTACAAATACCCTACAGAGATGTCTCTTAATAAACACAACACAGAATGTAGTATCAAGAAAGAGTAGAATAATTAAACCTTGGATGACACAGGGAGTGCTTCGGTGTATTCAAAATAGAAACGACATGCAAAGAAAACTAAGACAAAATCCTGATAATCAAATTCTTAAAATCACGTACAAACGCTATCGTAACTTTTGCACCAGCTTAATAAAAAAACTAAAACGAAACTATGACAAAAAGCAAATAGAACAAGCTGTAAAAAACCCGAAAAAGCTCTGGAATACGATAAACAGCATCACCCAAAGAAAACCACCCAAAGCGCAAAATGTTGAACTTCTTAAGATAACTTTGTCCCCCCAGCTGTCAGCTGACTCGGTCAATGCCTATTTTTCAACAGTTGGTAAGCAACTAGCCGAAGGTATTTTAGATAACCCTTCTGTACAAGTAATTGGCGAGTCGCAACTAACATACTTACAACCTTCATCCTTTGTACTACTAGACACTGACCATGACGAAATTCATGATGTACTCATGTCTATGAAGTCGAATAGTGCTCCTGGCTATGACAATGTACCTACTCATTTTCTAAAAAATGCTTTTAAAGAAGTTATTCCTATCCTTGTTCATTTATGTAACTTGTGCTTTCAACAAGGTGTTTTTCCAACAGCCTTAAAACAAGCTATTATAACTCCGGTATACAAGGGTGGCAATAAAACCGATCCCTCAAACTACAGGCCGATCTCGGTGCTCTCGGCTGTAGCGAAAATAATAGAAAAGTTACTAAACGCGCGTTTAATAAAATTTTTCAATAAATTTAATATCCTCTCGTCATCCCAATTTGGCTTTAGACAAAATTTGTCGACAGAGGATGCAGTTGTGGGTCTTACCTCTCTCATAGCCGGTCATGTCGATGCAGGAAGGAAATGCCTAGCAATCTTCTTGGACTTAAAAAAGGCCTTCGACACTGTATCGGTGCCCAAATTAGTACAAGACTTGGAAGAACTCGGTATTAGAGGAAGTCCACTCCAACTTCTTAGTGACTATTTGAGTAATCGAGTAACCCGAGTTAAAATAGGTACTATTATGAGTTCAGAGGCTACGGTCAGTTACGGTGTGCCCCAAGGCAGCGTATTAGGACCTACGCTTTTCTTGGCCTACATTAATAAACTCTGTAAAATGAAAATTAATGGGGGAGATATCTTCACCTACGCTGATGACACAGCGATAGTTTTCTATGCTAACAACTGGGAGCGACTTAAGGTTCGTGCAGAGGCTGGCCTTGCCCAAATAGCCTCTTGGTTAAACTCAAATCTTCTTACTCTAAATGTACTGAAAAGCAACTACATCTGCTTCACAAAATACAACAACACCCAGCCCTCCGAGAACTTCAAAGTCAAACTCCATAACTGCAACTTTTTGCTCTCTGATTGCCAATGCCCTGCACTTAATAAGGTAACATGCACTAAATACCTTGGTATCATGATTGACCAGCGCCTATCTTGGCACCAACACTTAGAACTAATCATGAACAGAGTCCGTAAACTGATATGGACTTTTAAAACTCTTCGACATATAACAGAAAGATCTCTTCTTACAAAAATATACACCTGTCTAGCCCAGTCAGTCATGTCATATTGTATACCGGTTTGGGGTGGTGCAACTAAAACTAGATTTCTAAGCCTAGAAAGAACACAGAGAATGCTCCTAAAGGTGATGTTCTTTAAACCCTATCGATACCCTACAGAGAGTCTGTATTCGACTGGTGGCATTCTGTCCATCCGCAAACTATATTTACTACACACTACTATAAGAAGACACAAATCGCTTCCTTTTGACTCAACTAAATGTAACCGTAGAAGAATGTGTAATATAGTTTTGCAACCCCATGTTAAATCTACTTTTGCAGAAAGACAATACAATATGCAGTCGGCATATTTATACAACAGGCTAAATAAGGAACTAGCAATTTATCCCTTAACTATTCAAAACTGTAAAAAGAAAATAGTCGATTGGTTACTTCTAAAAAGTTATGATGAAATTGAATGTTTCATTCGTCACACATAACTTGCCACAGTTGCATAGTTGTTTTGGCGAAGGTTACCATGTTTCTCCGACATGATAGCCTTCGATCCCAAGACACTGTCGTAGGGCTAACAACAACAACAGCAACAGCAAGATAATTGCACCAACTTCTAACATCAAAAAACACTCAGGGTTACTATTGCACAAACATCCATACAAATTCTCTCCACACCACAATACACACACCACACCACACACTCACACCACACACACACACACACACATACTCACACCACACACACACACACACACACACACACACACCCCTGTTTGTACAGACGGCCTTTCGAGGACTATGGTTTCATATCACCCAACCGAGGACTCTCTCAAAAACTATGTTAATGGCGTTGTATTGCTTTTTTAATACGATGGAAAGAAACAGAACATACATTGCTAATTGACAGGTCTATTCTTGTGGCGTTATCGCAGCATTTTGTTTATTAACTTTCGTTGACCAATGCGGGGACTTAAAATACACTGCCAACGCTTATGGAGACATCCTTCCGAGGACGTTTGTGTTAACCTTTCGAGGACCCAATGGCCGGACTAGACATGACAATCCGAGGACTCGCTTTCACACACTTTTTCTTGAGCCCAGTACAATGCGAGGACCTTGTGTTAGACTTTACACAAACTATGTGAGGACGTTTTCCCGAGTCCCGCGTATACAATACGAGGACCACTAATGTGTAAAAATAACATGTTTGAAGTACCATCTGAGAACATTTATTTTTTAATGCTCCAACACAGTATTTTCACTATTGGCTGACAAAATGACCAATCGCGAATAATTTGTTGCGTGGAAGTGTAGGCGTTTGTTACCTAGAAACCTAGCGATGCTTGTGACTAGAGTCGCACGCATTGCAGTAGCCGCAGATTGCACACAAGACTCCAATACGGTGCGGACGTATTACAGCAGTCTACGGGTAACTTCTTGTGATAATTTATTATGATTCCTATTTCGCTTACGTAATATATGATTTTATATTAAAAATATTATAATATATTTAAATCTTAAAGGTTTAGTTAACATTGTAATAACAATGTAACATTTAATAGTAAAAAGCTTAGATTTATTTTCTCTGATCTATTTATGGAAGTAGGGATTAGTCATACCTAGTCAGGACTTGTAATTGTAAGGATTAAGTAATTTCGACTTGGCGCGGCGAAGTTTACAATAACTCGCGTTGGGGTATATGTGAACTGCTATTTTCGTATTGAGACCAAAATTTTTGATTGTGTTAAAGAGGCGAAATGCACAATCAGTGATCGTATTTTTTTTTTAATATTACGGGGAAGCTTTATTATAAATTATCCTATTTATATTTATGGTATTAAATTAAGAATGCGCCACCGCGATAAATTGAACCCCCGCTGGGAATCAAACCAAGACTGCTGGGTCTGAGACCGGTGGTCTTATCACTAGACCACAGAGGCGGTAAAACTGGTGGTAGAATTGTCATAAAAAATAATAACATATTTAAGAGATTTTACCGCACCTGTGGTCTAGTGGTAAGAACTCAAACCCAGAGGTCCCTGGTTCGATTACCAGCGGGGGTACAGATTGTGCTCGGTTTGGTCGGTGGTAGGGCTTGTTCTAATTCCGCCTGGCTAGCTACCACCATCTTATCTAAATATGTCGCCATAACAACCATGTTATCAACATTGTTGTGTTCCGGCAGTTAGAAGTTCTGGTAAACCTAAAGGTAAAGGTAGTTAGTTAGTAGTGACTCTAAGTAACGGCTACTTCTAAAAAAAAGTTAGTTATGGATAATTAAAATTTGCCCGTGACTCCGTTCGTAAGAGCTATAAAAATGATTATAAAGGATATTAAATATTTTTTTTACCATAAGAAGTTCGTATACACCACTATGATTGGTGGTGGTGTACCACAGAGAAGTCAAGCTGTGTCTATGATCTGACCCAACTGATTTAGATGTAACACCGTACTTTTTTAGATAATTCTGCTTTCTAACAAAGAAAATTTAATCAAAATCTGTTGAGCGGTTTGTGTGTGATAGAGTACCTAACAAACAAATAGACAGACGGACAAACAAAAATTCTAAGATTTAAAAAAATATATATTTAGGGTATGTTTTTTTTGTAGAGTTTGCCGATGGCATTTTCAGCTTCACCTGGCTTTTTTTCGGGGGCGGCGAGAAACGTAAAGGGTTCCTCAAGCCATGTGAAACTTATCACCTTCTGAGGTTTTCTAGAGGCATCACGCACTAGTGCGTGTCCCCGTGCCCTACTAGATTCTTCGAGGGGTTCGGATCGGATCGGGGGGATCAACCCGAGGGCGCCTCTAAAGGCTCGGACCTCGGCTCGGGTTGACCGGGTCGTGGTGGTGGGGAGAAGCGCCCAGGTACATGTCTGTACCTGGTATAGAACGCGTGTGAACCGGCTCGTCGTGCCCTTGTTCTACGAATACGGTGTCTTGGGCCTAGGCTAGTGTGCATGTTTAGTGTATTCTGTAAATGTTTAGTGGCATTTAGAGGATCGGGCGGGGGGGTTAGCAACTTATATACTTTATTTCTTCTTTTATATGCACTTACATTTAAATAAATAAAAAGTAAATATGGTAAGAAGAAAGACAAAGAGTTGAAAAATTTCCACGAGTGGGATTCGAACCCGTACCCCATGACTCTCTGTTCAATGAGCTCTATTCAATGTCGACAACTACGTCATCAACATCCGATCTTAATATTTTTACAAAAGATCAGTTAAGAATTGGGCAAGCTATATTTATGATTCTTTACATATAATTTTACGCAATAAGCAACGAGCGAACAAATTAGAATTTGAAAAATACAAAGTGTTGAAAAACAATCCACGAGCGGGATTCGAACCCGCACCCATGCCCGGTCAGGTGCACTGCCAACTATGCTATCGTGGCTCAATCACAACAATATTTCGCAAATATGAGTAAAATAATATGTAAATTATCATAAATATAGCTTGCCTAATTCTTAACTGATCTTTCAATATTTGTAAAAATATTAAGATCGGATGTTGATGACGTAGTTGTCGACATTGAATAGAGCTCCTTTGGCTTATAAAGTAAAAGTAGATAGTGTTGATTAATTTCAGCGAGTTGGATTGAGCCACGATAGCGTAGTTGGTAGTGCACCTGACTCGTCATGTCATGGAGCGGATTTGAATCCCGCTCGTGGATTTTTTTCAACACGTTTTTTTTTTCAATTACTTATACATTTTTGTTTTTGTTATGATAATGTTTGATCACATATTTTTGTTTCTTCTACAATGCGAACTTACATGGGGTGTCAGTGTCTTCGAAGAGATTGTTAGTTGACTACGGCTAGATCTTTTGTCCATTAATAGATCCCTAACCAGCTACTTTTATTCGTATTCAACACAATAACCAATCACAATATGTGTACTGTTTGTCACTGAGGAGTTCTATGTGGTATCTCAGTAGTCCACGACCCTTTGTCCACTGATTGGTACCCAACCAACTATTATTTTTTGTATTCAATACAATAACTAATCATAATATGTGTACTGTTCTTTATTGAGGAGTTCCATAGAATATCTCTGTAGTTCACAATCTTTTGTCTACTGATAGGTACCTAACCAGCTATTTCTTTTGTATTCAATACAATAACTAACCACAATATGTGTACTGTTGATAAGTAAAGAGTTCTATGTGGTATCTCAGTAATCCACGACTCTTCGTCCACTGATAGGTACCTAACCAGTTACTATTCTTCGTATTCAACACAATAATCAATCACAATATTTGTACTGTTTGTCACTGAGGAGTTCTATGAGGTATTTCAGTAATCCACGACCCTTTGTCCACTGATTGGTTCCTAACCAACTATATTCTTCGTATTCAATACAATAACTAATCATAATATGTGTACTGTTCTTTATTGAGGAGTTCCATAGAATATCTCTGTAGTTCACGATCTTTTGTCTACTGATAGGTACCTAACCAGCTATTTTCTTTCGTATTCAATACAATAACTAACCACAATATGTGTACTGTTGATAACTAAAGAGTTCTATAGGGTATCTCCGTAGTTCACGATCCTTTGTCCACTGATGAATACCTAACCAACTACTTTCATTTGTATTCAATACATTAACTAATCATAATATGTGTACTGTTCTTTATTGAGGAGTTCCATAGAATATCTCTGTAGTTCACGATCTTTTGTCTACTGATAGGTACCTATTCAGCTTTTTTCTTTCGTATTCAATACAATAACTAACCACAATATGTGTACTGTTGATAACTAAAGAGTTCTATAGGGTATCTCCGTAGTTCACGATCCTTTGTCCACTGATGAATACCTAACCAACTACTTTCATTTGTATTCAATACATTAACTATCATAATATGTGTACTGTTCTTTATTGAGGAGTTCCATAGAATATCTCTGTAGTTCACGATCTTTTGTCTACTGATAGGTACCTAACCAGCTATTTTCTTTCGTATTCAATACAATAACTAACCACAATATGTGTACTGTTGATAACTAAAGAGTTCTATAGGGTATCTCCGTAGTTCACGATCCTTTGTCCACTGATGAATACCTAACCAACTACTTTCATTTGTATTCAATACATTAACTAATCACAATATGTGTACTGTTCGTTTTTCAGGAGATCCATAGGATATCTCCGAAGTCTGAGATGTTTGTTTATTGATGGGTACCTAACCAGCTAGTTTATTTCGTATTGCATATTAAAACGCTTGTTTTTAAAAATGTTTTTTTTTAAATTTTATTTTTACTTTTTTAATATTTTCGTTTTCTCTATGTTTAGCTAGTGCTAAACTATTTTTTTCTAAGAAGCAATGTCGCTGGTGGATATCGCTTTCATAGCAATCATTTCCTGTCGCTTCAATTTCGCCTTCTCTAAACGTCTCTTTCTTTGTGTAGTAGTTTCTTTTTTGTTCATGTTATTCCCTCGAGTATAGGACAAAAACGGTCCATCCCCAGAGGTCCTTTGTAGGGGTATAAGGGCTTCAGTACAACAGGGTTCCACCTGGTACCCTGAGGCGCAACGTTAGCAATATGACATGTTTATACACCCTCATACCATTCAGCCCTCGGCACGTGCTCACCTAAGCATTGGGTCATCCATCTAATCCATCAAATTTATTTATTTTTATTGATTTAAACTTTTGCAACATATAAAGCAACAGCAAATATTACATGGCGGACTTAATGCCTGGCATTCTCTACCAGACAACCTTAGGGTGGTGCCAAGATAACATTTTATTCAATAAGATATATTATAAATAATTTAAATGTAAGTATATAACACATGCATAAATATTGTATATACATAAACATATAATTATGTGTATTGTAAATACGTAAACTACAATAAATACACATACATAAAATACATAAGTAGTTCTAATAGGACGTTATTAAGATGATTCTGCCATGATTATATCAAACAAGAGCTCGCGTACTTTCTTTATGTAGCCATCCTGATTTCGAGAGGCAGGGCGTTCTACAGGAGAATGGATTGAAAAAAAGAATGAACAAAACCATATGTATGAGAGGGACAGAAATGGAGATGATTATTTGAAGACCGGAGATTTTTACTCTGAAAGGAGCAAAGAAGCATTTAACAAAGACAGAATCCACATTCATAACAAACGGAACGAACAAACGAACAAACTTATTTTCCCGAGTTCCTATGGTCATCTTCCAGCTCCATCATCATACCCTAGTTACCATCTAGCACCAAAGTACTCGTCAAGACGAATCATACGAGCCCAAACTCGATGGGGTTGTGTCGTTTAATTACCAAGTTCCTGTGTCCATCTTCTAGCTCCATCATCAGACCCTGGTTATAATCTAGCACCAAAGTACTCGTCAAGACGAATCATACGAGCCCAAACTCGATGGGGTTGTGTCGTTTAATTACCGAGTTCCTTTGGCCATCTTCCAGCTCCATCATCATACCCTGGTTACCATCTAGCACCAAAGTATTCGTCAAGACGGATCAAACGAGTCCAAACTCGATGGGTTGTGTCGTTTAACTACCGAGTTCTTATGGCTACCTTTCGGTTCCATCATCAAACCCTGGTTACCATCTTGCACCAAAATACTCGTGAAGACGAATTATACGAGCCCAAACTCGATGGGGTTGTGTCGTTTAATTACCGAGTTCCTGTGGCCATCTTCTAGCTCCATCATCAGACCCTGGTTACCATCTATCACCAAAGTATTCGTCAAGACGAACCATACGAGCCCAAACTCGATGGGGTTGTGTCGTTTAATTACCGAGTTCCTATGGCCATCTTCCAGCTCCATCATCAGACCCTAGTTACCATTTAGCACCAAAGTTCTCGTCAAGACGGATCAAACGAGTCCAAACTCGATGGGGTTGTGTCATTTAACAACCAAGTTCCTATGGCCACCTTCCGGTTTCATCATCAGATCAGCTTCATGTATTAATAATTTTGCATTGTCATCCGATTTACACATGCATGCAAAATTTTAGCTCAATCGGTAACCGGGAAGTGGATCATATTTAACTTGCAGATTTGATTACAGACACCGGGACAGGTGAATGAAACTAAATAAAAGCTTGTAAAAATGGAACCATCTCGGGAAAAATAGCTATCGATCAAAAAAAAAATCATCCAAATCGGTGCATAAATGACGGAGATATGCGCGAACAAACACATAAAAAAAACATATAGGTACAACCGAATTGATAACCTCCTAAATTGTGTTATGAAAATGAGGAACAACGACGGTACCACAACAACCTAGATCCGGGACAATATAGAAAAAGTTCGTTTTTCTATATGATGACCTCGGAGATGGTGACATCAGAGAACGGCGTGCGAGCCACTCGAATAGGGAGGTCTTTGATAACGAAGGTTGCATTAAAAGTAATGATCATCTATTTAAAAAATACTTACTTTGCTTACATTCCTTGTTCTTACAAAACGAGGACGGAAAAACAACACTCTTTGATAACGACGTGAAAATCTATCCATATGAGGACCTAAATACACTTTGTCAGATACTGATACTAATCCGAGGTCTTGAGTGTAAAATTTACACATTAGTCCTCAGACAGTACAACATACATGACTCATGTGTATAGCAAGTGTGTATAAATCGATAGTGGCGCCGCCTGGTGTTCACACTCTGTCGGGGTGTGTACAGAAATTTCCAAGACCAATCCGAGGATTTGTTGACTTTTCTTTATTAAGTATATAGAAAGGTTCAAAATCGCACGTAGAGTACGATGCAGTAATCAAGTCAAACCGAGGACTCACAAAAAAGTCCTCGGATTGAAAACGTCCTCGGATGTGCCTTGTGTATTCAGGCCTACGTCCTCGTATGGTACTTAAAACAAACACACACACCCCCACACCCCCACACACACTCACACCACACAGACACACCGCACACTCACACCACGCACTCACTGCGACATACCATAATACACACATTTGAAAATAACTAGCCTTAAATGGTAATTTTGCATTTTAGTTAAGATTATAATATTTCTCAATGGAAGAGCGGTGCTTCCCAAAACGAGTAATTATCTGCTCAAACGGAAGCACCGGCCACAGTAAAAGCTTATGTAAACTTAGTTAATGAATAAAGATTTTTGATTTTGATTTTGATTTTGTATAGAAAAAAATGTAAAAAAAAACAAATATGAAATAAGGTGCAAGAATAAAAA